>PVKA01001142.1:63103-157435 GCA_004027165.1 Ctenomys sociabilis | reverse complement strand
TATTATGTCGGCTTTTAGTGCTATGGTCATCCACTAGGTAAATAATTATTGAATCTTTGATATAATTCAGCTACATAAATACCTGTAAATATAATATCATGTATGCACCTTGTACAATACCAAAACATTATGAAAACAGTTTGCAATGTATTGTTTCATCGACTCTGTATGGTTATGGTGTTTTGAAACTGTCTGATTGACATTTGTATTTCAATAAAATAAAAATAAATGGAAAAAAAAAAAAAAAAAAAAAAAAAAAAAAAAAAAAAAAAAAAAAAAAAAAAGCTGAAGTCCTTTTTCTATCCCAGGAACCACCCAGGGCAGCAGCATACATTTACCTACCATGTCTCCTAAGGCCCTCACAGTTCATAGCTTTATTTTTATTAAGGTTATCTGCTAATAATTTGTATGAGAATGAAGCTTGCTAAATGTTTCTGTTCTACACATTTACATTTTTATTTGACCTTTAAACATTTAATACTTTTAAGATATGAATTATATATTGTTTTACTCTGTTGTTAATGTTGTGAATTTTGAACACCTTCATTAAAAATTAGTATTGGTGCCAGTGTTCTGGAATTATTTTAAATGAAAGCTGAATGTCCCGTGTTGCAGATTTTGCTCTAGTACAGTGGTCAGTGGAGCCAGGGAGCCAGGCAGAACTTGGGAGACCAGGATCTGGATGCAGCTATATCAATGGCTATGGTGCAAGACAGAGCAACCCGGAACTGGAAGTGTGGGACACAGGGCAGATGGACAGCCCTGGGTTTGCTTCTCTGCACAGGAAGCTCAGGTTCAAGCCACTCAGCAGTGTCTGGCCCCAGGACCCACACTGCACTCTTTCTTCCTCTGTGAAAGATGTGAAAGGGCTGCCTTGCATTCCCTCAATCCGATGTCTCTGTCTTGCACCACCAGTGCCCTGGGGTCACTGCTCAAGGAAGACTTGGACTCTGGGTCCTCTATCTCAGGTAAGTCTTATGTCCCTGTCTTCCCAGTGCCTTGCTCATTGGTAGAGCCCACTGCAATAAACACGCAGTCCACATGAATGCTACTATCTTCTCAACCAATGTGGGATGAATGAAGGATACTGGTACCACTAGCAGGGCATAGCTGCCCCTACTAGCCTGCAAGAACCAGGGTCCAGGTCACGCGGTGAAGACTAGACCTGAGTGGAACACTGCAGTGCAGAGTTAGTGGGTGACGGGTAACAAGAACAGAGAGGGGGCAGAGTCACAGGGGCAGCCTCACCCTGGGCTGCTACCCACAGAGAAGGAAATGCCAGTACCTACAGTCTCTAAGGCTGTGGGACCGAGAGTTAAATCACAAGAATGTGGCATCACACCATTATGAGAAGAATGCCTGATCTTCAGATATACTTACAAACAAGACAGACCACAAAAGTTAGGCTTCATTTTGCCCTTGCTTCATGGCATATTCGAAGTCTCTGAAGCTGACATGACCATCTGAGTCACGATCAACTTCCCTGAAAAGTGAAACAAAATTTATTTTCACATTATTCTCATTGGCACCTACAAATCCAGAGAATATTAGTGTCTTTTCTTTCCACATATTATCTACTTGAAAACTAAGATTGATTGCTATATTTCTGTTCTTACATTGATAATACTTAGGTGGGAACAAAGAAAGAATATTTATTAAAACCCACAAAGCCAAATGCACAGATTATACAAGAAAAGGAGGGATGACCATTTCTCTAGTTGTCATTTTTATAACTTGTAAAAATATATGTGCACTGCATAATGGGAATGTGAGGTAAACACGAGACAGCACAGCCACTTGGGAACAGTGATGACAGGAACGCAGTATATGGGTGCGCTCTACCACAAGAGACACCAAGCCTTCAGGAACCTCCCAGTGTTCTCAGTCAGGCTGCAGCAGGGAGCAGAGCTGGGATAGCGAACTCTCTACCCAGGGCTCCTTGCTCTCCTACGCCACCTTGTACACAAACAGGGCAGACAGTTTTCTATATTACCAGCCTTTTTTATGAGTCCCCACAAGACTGATTCCAGCTCCTGACATTTTCACAGGCTTCATTCATGGCCTCAGGAACTCAGCCAAAGCCTCACAAACACCCATAAGCATTCCTGACTGCTGTGGATGGTGAGGAAGAGATGATGGCCCGCCGGCTGGCTGCTGATGCTGGTCGTGCAGTGGCCTCGGCACGGTTGTTCCTGTGTGTCTTTAAACCACTGTGACAGGAACATCACTTTCTAAACAGGCATTGGACAATGGCACCTGTCCCCTGTGGCTAAGGTAACGTGTCAGGACTAACCCCTAGCATAAGCAGCACATCAGAACAGTAACAAGTAAAAGGAGTGTTCATTAAAGAGTGTTTGAAATGACAACTGACGAGTTATGGCCCTAATCCCTCTTTGGAGGGCTTTCTAAAACAATGCATACCCGCTTTCCATATGGCTTCTGTGATGAAAATTCAACAAACGGTATCAACCAGGACATGGGGCTTTTAAAGCAAAACTGGCCCAAGCAAGAGAGCCACTAATCACTGTAATAGTTTTAAAGCAGGCTTTTAAAATATTGAATTCTAAAATAAACTTTCTGAATATTTCATGCCAAAGTCTCTGAAGTCTGTAATGGCTTTGGATAGAGTGATGATAATTTTTCATTCTTTTGAAGTAGAGAAAAATCCCTGTTTCTCTGCCCCAGGGCAAAACCACATTGCAGTATGTTAGTATGAAATGATTGCAGACTGCAGAGGTCATTATTCTTGTTACTTCTTTTGGTGAAATATACATGATGATTTCATGCTATACAGCACCAAAAGCATAATGTCAGATCTCTTCTAAGGGATTAGAAATAATCAGTATCACACATTACTGACTACAGAGTATAAATCATCCTTTTTTTTTTATAAAATTAGATAATTGAAGATTCTTAATATCGCCTAAGTATTCTTCTCAAGGAATTGGATTAGATAAATGGCCTTTCTTCTTTCCACTCTGAACTTGTATAGTTGAACTATAAATCTCTGAGGGTGAGCAAAGTGAATAACTTAGAAAAATAATGGTTATAATAGACTGGTTTCTGATCATATCTTTGTGTACATTTTTATTCACTTATTGAGATAATGGGTGTCTGCACAGAAGGGATTCCCTTGGCATGTTTTTCTAAGTAGCCCTTCCCGTTATGGCACTGTCCTCTACTTTTTCTTGCTCTCTCTGCCAAAGCCGCCCATCATAAGATGGCAGAGTGTGACCAAGAAGTGTTAGCGCATTTGGGTTGGCATTTTATTCACATAATGAATGGTTAAGTGTTCTCCTTATATGCAGAATGGAATATGGTAAAATATTTCATCCTTTCTGACTTTTCTTTATCTATATGAGCAGATCTGGTCATCTTGACTAGAATGAAGAGAAATTCACACTTTTGGGTTATAACTTGAAAGCCTAAAATATATGGTGTTTCATTACAGGCAGAATTATTCTGAAGCAGGAAGACTTCACAGCACCCACTCGCAAATCACTGTGAGGGAAGAACAGATGTGGCTGGTGGGTAGGGCTGTGGTGTGCCGGGGAGAGGAAGAGTCATTAGACAGAGAGGAAGAGGTGCTGTTCCTTCTCTTTGCAGCATTCATCCTCAGTTCTGAAAGCAGAATATGCTGTCTTGGTGTCACCAAAACACATTCAACCCTGAACTACTGCTCCACCTTTCATCCCAATTACAAATAAGCCTCTCAACCCCTAGCAGGCAATGAACTTGTACTGAATGAATGAATCTGTGGATGTGAATCTGGGGAAACAGTTGACATGTTTATGGAAAAGGCACCTCTCTTGAGTACTGGGGAAAAAGACACTGCATCACCACTGTCCCACTGTCCATGGTGTACAAACAAGAGCTAGAGTAATAGAGCACAGAGAAGAAGCCACTAAGGGCCACCACACTGGGACTCATGAGTTAGTCAATTATGGTCTCCATCCTCAACTACATTTGCAGGTACAAAAGAGACTTGGGAATAAGAAGCTGCACAAGTGGGCAATGGAAGAAAGAATACCCTTGAATATCAAGCTGAACAGTTTAGAGCTAAAAGGCAGGAAATTCAATCAAAGCTGAACACTGCATTTGCATGGGCCTAGCTTGTGCTGTAGCTGAAGACCAAACACTTCATCCAGTTAAGTAACTGCTCCTGGACTCTACAAAAGAAATAGATCCATGCACGTGCCAGGCTCAGGCTACAGAAATGGTTTCTCAGAGGAATGAAAGCTAATTCAGATGCATGAAGGGAAATAAACTGTTATTCACAACAACAACTACTTTCTAAAAGTAGGTCTAGTTAAATTGAAGGCGCGCGTGCGTGCGTGTGTGTGTGTGTGTGTGTGTGTTACCAGGGATTGAATTCAGGGGCTCTCTACTATTGAGCTATAACCTTATCCCTTTTTATGTTTTTCAAGACAAGATCTTGCTAAGTTGCCTAACTGGCCTTGAACTTGTGATCCTCCTGCTTCAGACTTCCAAGTAGCATCACTGTGTCTTGCTTGGTTTGTGTCTGAGATGAAAAAGGGAGACCTGGAATTGATTTTAGACCTATGGAATTCAGAGAGCTGACCTGCTCTGTGTAACTTAGTTCAGATAATTGGAGATCCTCAAAGAGAAAGCAGATCAGAAGCAAAGTAAGAGAGGTACAGAAACAGGGGGTGCTAAACCAAGGAGAATGGCTATGCACCCAAAGGCCTGTGGCGAACAGCTGTACTTGGGAGCGCTGCAAAGCTGTTTGTAGCTTGTTATAACTTTTCCCCTCTCTTCATCCAAAGGGCATGACAGACAAGCACTGGGGACAATGGTGAAGCTGGAGATGTCTGGGTTGAGCCAGGGCCTTATTGCTGAGGTATGAGTTCTGCAGGTAGGAACCGTGGAGAGAAAGAAAAGCAAACAATGCTAAAATGATCCATCAACTGACTTAATTCACAGGAACAAGAGCTGAATCCACAGCTCACCTCAAATTTCCAAGCATCTTGTTAAAGGCATATAATCCCTCAGGTGGATTGAGGCTTCCAGATAGTACTTTTTGTACTCTGAAGACCAGGAAGATCTCAGTCAGTATGGAGCACACTGAGAGTTTCAGGCAGGACTAGATAGATCGTTCAGCTTAATTCCAAAAGATTTCATATACATATGTTAAAATGCAAATAATTTCACACTCATCATATTAAAAAGTGGTTGTAGTTACTTGCATCATTATGGCCATTAGGGTTTCCCCTTCTGCATCCTGTTGAAAAAAAATTTTATTGGTGCAGTACATAATGATTACACCTTTCACGGGGAGTTGGTACATGGACAGGGCACATCTGAATTCTTTTTCTCATCCCCTTTCCCTTGCTTCCTTCCCACCCGCCATCCTCTGCATCCTGATTTTATTGAGCAGGATGGTTCTCTTGTCTTGGCAGGCTTCCACAGCCCAGACTAGCTGCTTCCTGGACAAGATGCTGCAAGGTCCGGCTGTGCTGGAGCGGGGCTTTCACTCTGTGAGGCTGTCACGGAACTAGGCCAGAGTACTCCTCTGCAGATTTAAAGAACATGTAAATAGTGACTGCTTCTCCAAAGTAGTAACCGTTTCTTATAGGCAAATATTTATGTTGGAACAATTTCTAAAATGTTCGGAAAGTATGTCTTTTTTGAAAACCAGTTTTTTGTTGTAAAAATCATTTGAGAGTAACCCTTGGCCAGGTCTTCAAAGGCAGATTTCCAAATGAAGTATGGTTCTTACCAAAATTACTTTTTAAAAAATGACGGCAAGAAACAAAGAGAGGATGGTATATAGATTTTTTTGTGCATGGAGACAATGGAATATTCTCTATTAAAATGATATAAAGACTATGAAAATGACAAAACAAAAATAAGAATGCAAGTTCTATGTATATCATAAATGCAATCTTAAAAAAATTGACATTCATTTGGGCAGAATTTGGTGGGGGTATAGTTACGTCTGTCTAAAAGTATTCTTTAATATTAAATATTTATTTCTTTTCAGCTTGAATCCCCCAAGCAAGTAGCCTTACTTTACGCTGTATAAATCCTTAATAGCTAGAGAATAGGGTCTATCAACCTCAGCACCACTGATGTTCTAGACCACAAAATGCTCTATTCTGAGAGAGAGAGGCTGAAGCAGAGGGGCTGTCCTGGGCCTTCTAGGCCATTTAGCAGCATTCCTGGCCTCTACCCACTAGATGTCAGTAGAACCTTCTCCCACCCCCCACTCTCAGTTGTCACAGCCAAAAGTCTGGAGAAATTGCCTACTATCCCCTGGGGGACCAAAATATTCTTGGTTGAAAACTATTGTACCAGAGGAACTATCATTTGAAGGAATCCTTGCAAATATTCTAGCTAAATTTATACATACTAAAATAACTGCTTTAAGGTTTTTTAAAAATATACATTTAGTACTACAGGTCTACAGGGTCTCACTACTCAGATAGGACTTGTAGTGATCCTCCTGTTTTCAGCCTCCCAAGAGCTGGGGTTACAGTAAGCGCCACCACGCCCAGTCGCATTTACCATCTCAGTGGACCCTCGGGGTGGAACCATCATGGCACACTGGGGATCAAACTCTTGTCCTTGTGTCTGCCTAAGCAGGCACTTTAATCCACTGAGCCCTTGCTATAAGGTATTTTAAAAAGTGATTTCAGGGTCAGCTGAGGCACACGAGATTCTCAGATTCTCAGTAACTGCCCTAATACTCTGTCTGGCCACTGCTACGATTTTGAGTAGAGCACAGAGAAGACCCTGCTGGAGAGGCGAGCTCCTAAGATAACAGGGCCAGTGCCAAACATATCTGTGCTCCCAGCAAACACAGTGACAGAAGGCAATTATTGTGAGTCATTGGGATAGTCACACAGGGCTTTGAAAGTTGACACTGTACTTGATTCATCTGAAACATGAATGAGAAATTTAATGTGGAGGCAAAAATTTTAAATGAGAAAAGTTTTTTTAATGGAATTCTTGGATCGGGGAAAAGGGAAACAGAAACTCTCTCTTTGGTTTCATATGGAATAATTTAAACTAAAGTCAACACTGCCATTATATCAGGGACAAAGCTGTCATATTGACTGAACAGGGAGAGTAAAAATTACCCTGCAAGCGAGGAGCCCCTACTGGGCATGAGAAGACCCACCAATTGAAGATGCAATAATGACAGCCTCCCCTCCAAGCAGCCTTCTTGTCTCAGGAACCTGCTGCTTCTCCCTGCTGGTGAACTTGCCTCTTTGTTGATGACAGTCCTACAGGGCTCTATAGCAATTCAGTTGGTAATGCATTTATTAATTTTACCTTTTTAAAGACACATGTTAAGAAGGCAACTCAAACACACAGGAAAGATTAAAGAGATATGCAGATGATTTCTGGTCTTTGCTGGGCTCCTTCATGACTTTGGCAGATGAACCCTTTGTTGTGCAGTAGATAGATGCCCTTTGTGCCCATCTCACACTTTCTGTACCTATCTTTCTCTCCAGCTATTGCTGAGTGCCCCTTGCTTCAGCTGTATTGAGCATCTTTTGCTGTTTGCCTGGAACTGCTTCAATGCCCGGGGTCAGGCACATGTGTGCACATACAAGCACACATACATATGTGCATAAGCAACTTGAAAGTATGGAGAAACACGTAGCTGAGGCTCCATAGAGCAACTTCACCAATGAGGTAACAGGATTCAGTGCACAACTGTTCTGTTCTTGAGGTGGATGGGGCTCAGGTTGCACACAGCAGTAATGAACTTGGTAACAGACCCTTGGGGTTGATCTTTCTTCATTCTCCATTTCACAACAACTTATACATCAGTCCTCCTCACAGACCCTGTTTCTAGAATGAACCCAGGTTATGACACTGTAGAAAGTTGATTTTGAAAGACAGATTTTGCACAGAGCATTTAAATACTACCACCAACAGCATGTCATATCAGATTCATATTCAGGTGAAAGGGAACTCACTACTCTAAGCAGTTAAGTGTTCAGCTATCTGCAAAATGCTTTTTAGAGCAGATTAAATATTGCCTGTAAGAAGAGTGCTGAAGTTTGAACTTTCAGGCAATTGGAATGTCAGAGTTAACCAGAAAAACATAGTAGAAGCTTCTTTTACTGTCTAATGTATGTGTCTTATTTAATAATATTTAGTCTGTCAATTGTATAATATTATTAGACTATAAGTGTTCCCTCAGTGTAAGGGCAATGCATTCTTGGATTTGAGATTATAGGATCTTTTTAGATGTAGAGAGACAGCTAAAAGTTGGCTCATCCATTTTATCAATGACAAAAAGATGTCCAGACCAAGCCAAGAATCAAGGATGACATTAGCCAGGCAAAAGTTTGGTCTCATTAGCACTAGGCTCAGTCTCCAGACTAAGGATTCAGTGGGCACTGTTGGTTATGGCCCCAACCTCCACCTGACCACTGTGTGCTGTACAGCAGCTGTGTGACTTGGGTGGGACAGATCTCCGCCCCAAGCTCCAGAATGGGATCTGACTGACCTAACTCAATCACTGTAATCTCACTCTCTTTATCAGTGATTCATTCCAGAATTGATTGGCTTATGCCAACTAGTATATAACATTGTGCTCCTCCCAGGCCACTACCTATTGGTAAAGAGTTGATCTAAACATAAGGAAGTTTAGGGATTTGGTTTGCAAGTCAAGAAAAAGGTGCTCTCAGTAGGGACATCTAGGAGGCAAAGATGAGGTCTGGTTTCACAACAGATTCTTCTAATCCCTGCAGGTGTAATCACCACAAGAGTCCTATCATCTACTAGGGCACTGATCTGATAATTTGTACACAGGCTTTGAAGCATCCATTATGAACTTGAAATGGAGCTATACATATGGAAGGAAAAAATCCAAGTAGCTGAGTGAGCTGTAGTCTAATCGAAGCATGCCTGAAGCCTGCCCTATGTTAAGACTTGTACTCACTGACCAAATAAATTCTCTGTGGTATTTAAGGCAGAATGAAATGGATTTTCTGCTACTTGTAAGTAAAAGCAGTCAAGTATCTTACCATGCCAAGTATCCTGTCTGAAAACTCGTCTAAACCTTGGAGCACCTGGAATCTGCCAGACAGTAGACACTCAACAGATATGTAACAGTCTCTTGTTCTTAGAGGCAATGTTCCCAGACATCCAAGGGATGCTTGAAACCATGGATACTCATGATAAAGTTTAACTTATAAGTAAGGTACTGTATCCTGGACTCTGCAGGTCAGGGCAAGATGGCATGCTCTGAGAATGGCATGTGACTTAAATCTGATAAATTATTTCTGCAATTTCCATTTAATACACTTCAACTGAAGTTGATAAGGGCAACTAAAACCAAGGAAAGTGAAGCCATAGAAAAAGAGATGTACAATAATATTTGGAAATTATTCAATTTTGAAAGAAACCCTAGAACAATTTAGCTTTCTCCTTAGATGCCACCCCACGATTTGGTTTATCTCTCCTTAGTTCTATATTCTAAAGAAGAAATTTGCTTAGTATAGTCATCAAACTTCTTGTCTATGGTGTTTTCACTGTGATTCTTGATGTGCTAAATAGAGCAATACAGTTTTTCCCTGGAGAGTGATGGAATAGATTCTCTAGTTCAAGAAAAAGGGGAAAGGATGCAAAATGCAATCACAGCTGGCAAAAGTGATTAACCACAAATAAGGATTCACTTTTTTCTATCTGCCAAATTTTAAAAATGAGTCTTATTTAAAGCTGGACACATTTTAAAAGGAAGAAAGGTAATTTCAGCATGACTAATTATTGACTTGTGGACACAAGGATAAATGCAATCAACATATAGCCTAATGTCTCATTTCCAGGAAATAGTCTGATATTTCTCCTCTGTTATGTATTTCACCAGAGCTGCCAATAAACAGGGATGCGATCTTGTTTCTCAGTTTGATTCTCCAGAAGAGGAATTACAATGTCAGAAAATAGCAACGATCAGACAGCTTTAAGGATGGGAGTAAAAGTCAATGTGAGCATCTTTGAACTAGCCATAAAATCCTGTTTCTTGAACTTTTGGGTCACTAGATCGTCCATTCTCTCTCTGTGCTGCAGCTGTGTAACTGTTACAGGCCTACTCTTGAGTGTGGCAGCAATGGCCCAAGAGGGACCTTGTATCTCAGCCAGGCCACAGCTGGGCTTTGGGACCTGGGGCAGGGCTCTGACCTTGGGCAAGTCTCTTAGCTGTTATGAATTCCTAGCTCCTCATTTGTCAAGTTGAATGGTTGGGCTAGATGATGGCTAAGACTGGATTTAGCTCTACATTTTGATAACTCTGAGCCTGATCTTAATCATACAAGCAGTGTTTTCGTATACAGTTTTCAAATGCCACCCAATTTCTGTTAGCCATTTTTAGCTTTCTTTAAAAAACAAGTAGTTTGAGTGTTTGACCCTGCACTGTTATAAAGAACACACACACACACACACACACACACACACACACACACACACATATTCCTGCCTTTAACAGTGTGAAATATGAGCAGGGATAAAGTCATTTCTATTTCAAATAATCACTTCAACCGAGATATCCAGTATCATCTTGAACTTGATTATGAGATAAAAAGAAATGGGACAGAGATGGCAATCATTTAATCTCTTAAGAATAGCTATTCTGAAGAGCTTTTTACTGTATGCTCAATATATTTCTAGCAGGTTATGATCTGGCTAGAAAGAAAGCATAATGATGAGGAAAATTATGTTTTCAATAACACATGCTTTTACAGTACAAGCCCATCCACAAAGGAGGCAATAAAATGAACTCTGACCACTTTAACAGATGGCGTAATGGCTTGGCGTACAGATGAGGCCTCTCTGAGAGCAACAAGTTCATATCTTTGACTGGAGGTTTAGGAATGAGCTGAACTTTCAAGTGTAATGTAGGAAAGATTACATACTTCCAGATGAGAAAGCTGGGCATTAGTGGGTTCAGATGCTTGGAGAGACAGGCTGAAAGAATAAGGCTTAATGAGCGACATTTTGCAAATGCAACGAATAGAGTTAAAGTTGAAATGCGAACTATAAACACCAGGCTATTTGTAAATGCCCTGCTAATAACATTGTTAGCCACTGTTTGGTAGGAAGCTTGCTTTTTTAAAAAAAGCATATTGCCTTGGACTGTGAAAACAGCAATTGTCAAATAATGCTTATTTTCTGTGAGACACATAATGTCTTAAAGTAGAATATATTTTTAACAACATGACAGAAGAATTGTGTTTTTATGTGTAGTTGTTCATTTTAAGGGAAATCAGATAAATTTTACCTAGAAAAACAAATATATCATAAGATTTAGATTTTTTTTAAAAAAAGCAAAACATAAGTATTTGATAATTATAACAGTGTGCTTATGACTGAGGAATGAATGAACAGGAATGGTGGCCAGAAATCTGTATACAGGAACATACAGAAATCTTTATATTCAATAAAGATCAAACAAGGCACTTCAAACCACAGGGACAAAGTCAGCTGGGGGAACAGAAGGTGGGATACTGACTACCCATGTGGGGGTGGGAAGCATTACCCCAAGACAGAGCCATAAAACTTGATTTTCCTCTTTCATGTAGCTAGACTAGTTTCCAGTCACCTTATAGTGCAACCAGAAGCTCTGGAAATTACTAATATAATGATATAAAAGCCAAAAATATACATGGCTCTATCTTTGTGAAAGTACAGCATTTCAAAGAAACTATAAGAACTTATAGTCATCTTAGGGACCATGACATGGCAAGATATTGAAAGACTCTCAAACAGGACAAGCAAAAACTCACCAAAAGTACAAGTCAATTACTCAATGTATTTTACTAATAGAAAAATTATTTCAAAATTCTGGGAAATTAGTATTTTTTAGTAAATGAGAGTAAATTTAGATTTTTAACAGTTTGTACTTCGTTTTAAATAATCCACTTAGGCAAACAGTTTTACATCTCAGCCCATTTCTCCATGACATGCATCACTGAGCCAACAGAAAATTTGGCTTTATTTAGTTTAGCATAATTATAATAAATCATTTCTGTTTCATTTTACAGCATGCTCTTAGCACTTAAAACTCCTGGGCTGTGGACAATAATAAACAATATAAAAGCAAATAATATTTCCTAATGAAACAATTCTCTCAAATTATCAGAAGCACTCCATTAATAAAGCCCACCTATAATCAAAAAGTCACACCAAATGGAATGACCATCAGGCTTTTAACAGGAAAATTTCAGTCTAAAGAGATGAAGGTTCAGAGGGCATTCGTAGGCATTTAGGAAATTATGAAATGCACTGGGAATGCGGACGTGGCCAGTCAATTGCGTCCCAGGTTAAAACCAAGGGACTCCAAGGGGAAGTGCAGAGGGAGCACTTGCACATTACGCCTCCTTATTTAACAGCTAGGAGACAAGACTTGTTTTCTAGCCCACGACACTTCTCAGGGCTGACTGGAGTTGGGAAAGAGAATCGCACGGAGGGCTATCCTGCGCACTGCAGAGAACCCCCAGGCACCCCCTCCAGACAGCTCCCTTCCCTGCTGCCTGGCCCTGAGCCTTCTCCCATGGTGGAGACCTGGGCTGAGGCTGGAGAGGCAGGTTTCTCAGCAGGCGGGGAGGTGAGGAGTCCACAAAGGTTTCAGGCCAAAACCAGACATTGTCTCATCAGGGGTTTCAATAATATGTAAATTACCATTTAGACATTAGAGATGTGGAGGGCTCTTCCTAGCCTTGGGAAGAAACTGCTTTCCTATAAATTGCCCCCTAATACCTATTTCAGGGATTCAAATTACTGGCCCCATGTAGCATGACATTTTCTGCCCATTATCTAGTTTCTCCTGCCTCCAGGCAGGGCCACATCATTGATTATGGAGCATTTCAGCCACTAAAAAAGATCACGCTCATCATTAAAGACATTAAGTGTTGATCTGTGCTAGCTAAGTGACTTAAAAGGTTCGTGCCCTTCTAGTAACAACTCAAAGAGGCTATTTCAGGATATTTATTAAACAAATTAAGTATTTACTTTATGCTCAAGCACAGAGGCACAGTCAATGAGAATGTAAGTATAAGAAGACAAAGTGAACTGAATTCATGTGGGGAAAAAAACTCTACATTTTCAGTGTTCCAGAAGAGGGGGTGAGGAACCTCCAAATGTCTGGCAGAGAATCTGAATGGGGCAGGCAAGTGTTCCACCCCCAGCTCCATTAACGGCACCCTGCCTCTGGGAGATCCCTTCATCCTGGCCCCGACAGGTTCCTTCTAGAGTAAACTACCTCTTGGTAAGTGGACATCCAAGCCTGGAAGGACAATTTGGGAAATGTTTTTCAAAGCCCAACAGGTAAAGAAAATGAGTATCACCCTTATATTTTCCTCAATTTAAAATTTTAAGGCCATAGTAAAGCTGGACCTGGCTACAAAATACTCATTGGCCATGGCACACAATGTGATAAAGGAACTTGTTTATTGCCCATGTTAATCCAACATGGTGGCAGTCCATGAAAGGCAAGCCATGAATGATTATTATTAGTGCTCCCTGTCACCTGCCTATTAAACTTGCAATAGGCAGAGGCCACAGAATCTTGTTCGGTGTGCTATTTCTAGGACTTATCCCAATGTCTACTACATAGTAGTACTGAACATACAAACAGGGGAACAGAAGAGGTTACAGATGAAAGGACAGAGATATAACTTGCCATCCTACAATCTTAAACTAGTTGCCAGGATCAGGAAAAGTACCAACTTTTCCTTTTAAAATTAGTGTAAGAAGATTTGGATTCTGGTATTTTAAATGTAATATAAACATTTACCTCCATTATTGTCTTTATAATTTGTATTTTTAATAGTTGTATAGAATTTTATTGATGCTTTAGAATAATTTATTTATCACTGCAACTTGACTGTCCTAATCTTATTCATCTGTGTAAATGTGTCAACAAACATATTAATTAATAAAATTCTTTTTTTGTAGAAATAAATTTCTGGGTTTACCTTCTCATTCATCAGACATATATATAATGAGCATTTGCTGGAGTCCAGGTGCATTGGAGGCTACTCATGCAGCGCTGAGCAGAAAGGACACAAAGTCCCCTTGAGCTTTCAGTTCAGCAGGAGAGAATTAAACATTCTACAAGTGAGATAAAACTACCAGCATGGTCTGTGCATTGAAGAAGCAGTGGAAGGTGCTAAGAAAGGGTGGGCTAAAAAGGTCTGATCTGGGTGACCAGGGAGGCCATCCCTGAGGAAGTGAGACAGAGCTCAGATCTGAGGGAGAAGCAGGGAGCTCACTAGAGAGGTAAAGGTGAGCACAAGCTTTGGGGTAGAGGGAATAGCAGGCACCCTGGCCCTGGTATCAAAGCGGGGAAGAGCAAGGCATGTTTGAGGAACTGTCGAAAGGGCGAATGTGGCCACAGCACACAGTGAGGATAAGCATAGAGGCAGCAAGGATGGACGGTGAGTGGAATAAGACCATTCAGAACTGGCGGTCCATTTCAGGAGTGGGAAATGGTGGGAAAGCCAGCCCAGTGCCTCAAGGAAAGCACTGAGTGACTTCAATACATCTGCTGCAGTTATATGCAGAGCTAAACCTGCACTAACCCCCACAAACTTTGCGGATGTTATCTCACATCCAAAAAGGAAAAATTAAGGTTTCTGACCTTATAAATAATTATCTAGCTATCTAGATGTGCCCAGTGAAATCTCAGGGTCTTCAAAAGTAGATAAGACGGATAAAAGAGAGTCAGAGAGAAACAGGAAGATGCTAAGCCACTAGCTTTGAAGAGGAAGTGGCCAGGTGCCAAGGAATGCAGGTAGTCCCCAGGGCTGGACAATGCTCTGCTGGAACCTCAAGAAGGCAGCCCTGCGGACAGGGGGTTTCAGCCATGTGAGAACCATTTGGATGTTTAACCCTCAGAACCATTAGATGATAAACTTGTGTTATTTCAAATAGCCAAGTCTGTAGTAATCTGTTATAGCTGTGAAAGCAAACTAAAACAAGGAGGGAGACCATGAATGACCATGAATTAGGCTTTGGATATTTTAGGTTTTATCACTTTTGACACAAAGAATAAAGGCAATTGGAAAGATTCATATCTAGTCATTTTCCTAACAAGTTATTTTACCTTCATGACCTTAGTTTTATTATTTATCAAAAGAAAAATACAGTTAAGGTTGGCTTTAGCTCTGAATCTCCGAGTTTCTAAGCTTGGAAAGGAACAAATAAGCTTAGATTCCTGCTAGTGTTTGGCAATCAATGGGGAAAAAATGACAATAAAAGTACTCATCTAAACAAAACGGGGAATAGATTTCAAATTTAAAAAGTGTTCAAAATACAAAAATATTTGGAAATACCTTAGTAATAAATGTGCTGATTTTAAATAAAGAAAACCACCAACTTCCACTGGGATGCATAAAAAGATACTTGAAAATGTGAAGGGATGTACCATATGTGTATTCCCAGCTGGGAAGGTAGAACACTGTAAAGATGCCAAATTCTTCCCAATTAATTTATAGGTTGAATGCAATTTTCATCAAAACCCTAAAGGGAGTTCTTGGAACTTCACGAAAAATGACTCTACCATTCATCTGGAAAATAAACATGCGAGAAGAGCTGAGAGCAATTTGAAAACAAGAAATACCAGGTTTTAGAATATGTTATAACAACTGAGGAGGGGGAGATGTGCCTCTGGAGCAGGCATGAGACCAAGAGAATGCGACAGCCTGTGAAGTCTCCTTGGGTGTGAAAGGGTACGGTGCAGCTTATGACAATGAAGGCATCACACATACGGGTTATTTAACAAATGAGTATTAAAAAAATGGAAAAAACTAACTCACTGCTTGGAACAAATATGTTTATTTTCATTCCATGCTGCATACCAAAATAAATTCTAAGTACTCTCAAGATTAAAGCCAATCAAGAAAATGCAAGTAGTTATTAACTTAGTCCCAAGACAAGAAAAACTTTCTTATAAGTACTAGAAAAAATTATGAGGGAAGAGATCACAGATTTGACCAGGTGGGAACCCAGGATCTCGACACATCAAAAAGTCAATGAGAAAAGAAAAGGAAAAGAATAGGTTGGATACATAATTGTAATAAAAATGGAAACAGGCAAATGCTCTAAGGAAGAGAAAATGGACAAAATGAAAAAAATCATTGATAGAAAAAGAAGACACAATAAATGTGAAAATGTTCAGTATTATTGGTAATCAAATAAAACACAAAAATGAGATACCATTTCCATGCTATAAGATTAGTAAAGACTTCAAAAATAACATTTGGTCATTGGTGAGAAGGGTATATTCTGCTACATAAGAGTGTCATTTGTTAATTAGGCAACTGGGTAAAAACCCACAGAAACCATAACAATGATAAAATAAGTTCATATTTCCCAATACAGTATCCCAACATCTAGGAACTGCTCCTATTTGAACATGCAGAAAATCCTGAAAATGTCTATTGTGGGAATTATTTATTAAACAAAGATGACAGAATGATTGAAAAGTGTGGAATATGAAACTTATTTAAGAAAAATATTGGAAACAAAAAACCATCAAAATATTGAATAATGATTTTCTTGGGTTTGGTGGGGATATGGCTGGCTTTTATTCCCTTCTCTAGTCTGTTCCCAATTTCCAGAAGATTCTATTCCACTTCTGGCCCCCATCTCCACACACACACACACATACCCCTCCATTTTGTCAGTTTCCCTGTGCATGCAATTGCTGAGGGAAAATTCATATTTGATACGTATTTTGAGAGCAATGGCCAACCAAAGAAAAACATTTAGCACTGAGGGCTTATATAATATGAGCTTATGAGACAGGAATGAAAGAAAAGATGGTAGGGCCTTTTTACAGAAACCATGGGGGGCCTGTGGAGGAGGAATGCTTGGGAACCTTGTCAGCCCACATTCCCCAGGTGACTCTATGGCCTGACTGTTGGATTTACTTGAAGCTCTCCAATAAGAGATACAGCCCCACATGGAAGTTTTACTGAAAACATTCATGGGGAACTCTTTAAAAAATTAAAAAAAAAAAAATCAAGCCACACATATAAGACAACCCTGAACCTGTGCTTGGTGCTACCATCTCTGGAGCTCTGTGCTGAATAAGCACACTGAGGTGACACCTCCGGCCTTCCTTCCTTCCCCACTGCTTTTCTGCCCCCACCCTCCCAAGCCCAGGGAGGGAGCGGTGACCAGGGCTGCTCCACAAGAAAGGCCACGATGACCTGCCCTCTGTGCTTCGTAACCCCCACCCACCCCGGAAAGAGCACACAGTCATCCCCCTCTAGGAGCATTAGCATTCACCCAGCTATACATTTCATTTTACAGATGAGGAAACTGAAACTCAGAAGCATAAAGCAAGTTTCTTAACAAGTGCAAGAAACCAGGCATGTGAGTTTGATTAGTCCTAGTCTAGGCCTAGCAAATAATTCTGAGTTTTCTGGGAATTTGAGGACCTTTTTCCAAAAATCTGTGTTAGTTCTATTTAATACAGAAAGAAAAGCCAACTCCTAGACTGCAGTCCCCAAGATGCTCACGTAACTGTGAAAAGTGTAAACAATGAGAAGGAGGACTCCTTGTCTGAGTTCTTGGTCTGGGGTTAGGATCAGTTTGTTGCGTGCTCGGTCACCAGGATTCCAGGCTGAACAGGGCTGTCTAGGCCGAACTGGCGTGTGTGCCACTTCACATCCTCTTGCATATCCACAGAATAGCACAGACAACGTGCCCAGGATGTCAAGAAAAGAGAGCACAAAAACATTTCAAAGTATTAGTGCTTCAAAAGTGTGTAATAAGTGTACGTTAGAAATTTTTCTGTTAAAATTCTTAATTATGCTTCTCCCCCAAAGATGCTGGGTTGTACTTAAGAAAAGAGCCCTCAGCAAAACATGAGTTTAATAGAAGCACTGGTATCATAATTAGAGGAATTTTGTTATGAAATCCTTTTTTAATTAATATATTGGCAGCTGTAAGTTTGAATTTTTAGCAATGAGGAGGAAATAAACTATTAGAGGAGAGTGAATATTCTGTGAACAGCCTGAAAATTATTGTTTTGCCTACTCAACGACTTTAATTGGAAAAATAAAAATCAAGAAATATAAAGAGGAAAGCAGAACGAACAGATGAGAGACAGAATTGAAACAATATGAGAACAGAGTCAACAGAAGTAGAACTAAGAGCATGAAAATCTCAAAAAGAAACTTCAGAATTCTAAGATCTCACAGCAAAAGATGAAGCTGTGATGGAAATGAAAGTAACAAATGAAGAAAAGTGTTCTCAAGATACAGTTCATTTACCTTGTATATATTCTGTTAACACTTAGAATAATTTGTACGTTAAAAGGATTAAATTTTGTAAAATAAAACATTCTAGATCTTTAATTCTGAAAACTGAAGCCAGAGAGATGGCTAGTGGAATAAGTACTTCCCTGGCAAGCACAATGGCCTGAATTAAATCCCTGGTTCCAACAACAACAACAAAAAAAAATCTAAAACCAAACAACAATGAAAAACCCTTAGAATAAAAAGTTCATCTTATTCTTAATGGAGATGCAAATTACTAGTGGCGGGTTTCTTGAAGACAGAGTTAGAACAAAGATACTCATTATCATATATTTTATTTAATAAACTATTACAGGGTCTTGCCATGCCGATAAAGCAAGAAAAACAAATAAGAAAAATTAATAGGAAAGGAACATCAGCAATTACTACAGCCTTATATAAGTTAGAAACTATCATATTAAATACTGCAAAAACAATAGCATTCTTTTTTTTTTTTTAAATGTATGTGGTACAGGGCTTCGCTGCACAGCTTGGACTTATACTGATCCTCCTGTTTGCAGCCTCCTCAGTGCATGCACCAACATGCCTGGACTTCATGGCCAGCTCAGTGTGCCTGGGAATGGGGCTAGTGCTGCGTACGGTACCAGGGATTGGACCCTGGTCCCTGTGCTTGCCTAAGCAGGCACTTAGTCCACTGAGTTATCTCACCAACTAGCATTCTTTTAAATAATAGCAAAGACCAGATTCTTTATTTCAAAACTAGATTTGAGCAGGATGTCATGATGCACACACCTATAGGCCCAGCACTCAGAAAAAAGACTCAGGCAGGATGACTGCCGCAAGTTCAACATGTTCCCACCAGCATGAACCACTGGTGGTGCATGCATGTCTGTCCCTTTGGTAGCTTGAGCCACCTGATAGCACTATCCCCTGTCACCAAATGGAACAGTCATGCGAGTGCAACCACTTCACAGCAAGACATAGGAATTACGGCCCTGTCATGAATGTTAAGGCCATGTTAATTCATTCTACTATGTAGTGAAGCCAGAGGGAGCCTGAACTATATAGCAAGACTGTCTCAAAACAAGAAAGTGGATTTCATTTAAAAAGGACAAAAATTTAAGTATTTTATGCACATTTATTGCATACTTACTTGACAACTAACAATGTTACGTTAAAGTTACGGTAGCCTATGTTAGTCTGTTATAATTCTTCTTTGTACAAGGAAAAACATTCTATAATTATGGCAATATGTCAAGTTAGTCTAAGATTAATGTACTTTAAAATAACATAACAGGATATTTGGTTATGTAGAAAACTCTAATTTGGACAATTAGAATTTGTCTTAAAAGGTATCAGAATGTACCATAAAGCAAGCCACATTAAAATGTATAGCTGACTTCAGAACTCTAGATGTGCAGTGTATGTTGGCATATGCTGTAATCCCAGCCTGGGGAGGCTGAGGCCGAAGGATCATCAGTTTAAGGCCAGCACCAGCCTGGCTACAAAGTAAACCTAGACAACACTGCAAGACACTGTTTCAAAAAAATAAAAATAAAACAAAACAACGCAAAAACAAACAAATAAAAAAAGAACTCTAGGTCTGTGGAACAAAGCAGAGAATTTAGAAATATGGCAAAGGTTATATGAGAGCTTAATCATATGACAATATCAGTGCACTAAAAAGGAGAGCAGCTGCATGTATTTCTTAATAATTTTAAGCAAAAGACATTTAGGCCTTTTTTATCATAAGGTGTAATAAAATCAGAGTAAAGAAAAATTTAATATATTACTTGTAAAATTTAGAAGAAAATAGAATATTTACAAGTGGGCATTCATATTTACTACTGAGGGAGAAGAAATTGCACATGAAGTGCATATGCAGTGCGGGGTAAACGCTGATAGAAGACACTGTGATGCACACCGCAAATGCAGATGTCTAGCTAGGGGCATGGAAACCTTGCACGAATGTCAGAGTGAGTGCAAATGTTCAGTGATAAATGGCTGAAAATTACAAACAGAAATATTTTAAAAATATATCAAGTCCAAGTCAATGTTCAACTTGCCAGGTTAAGTGAAGTGAAATAAAAGTATAAAGTAAACTCTGAACTCACCAAAATAGCAAGCAAAGACGAGCGAGAAAAACCAGACCAGTCAAGTCTATACAGACTATGATTCAATGCCAGTGTTTCAAACTCCTAGAAGACAGTTACACCACACACACACACACACACACACACACACACACACACACACACACTCTGAGGGGTGAGGACACATAAATACTAGGTGAAATAGAAAGTTACTTGACCCATTAATTTTATTTTGAAATATACATCTATAGAAAATTCATTTAAAATTTTCTACATCATTAAAGCAATTAAAAGACAAGCAAAGGTTAGAAGAAAATCTTTGCAAAGCAAATGCCTGATAAAGCAATACTCAAAGGATTCTCAAAGCTCTATAGTAAGGTGAACAACCGCAGTAAAATAATAAGCAAATATTTAAGTAGACATTTAATTAAAGAAGACATCTGGGTGGAAAAGGCTCATGAAAGACAATATTATTTGTCAGTAGGAAAATACTAAAAACACAATGAGAAACTACTATTTATGCATAAGAATGGCTAAATTTACAAAGATCAAGTACTGGTGAGCATATAATCACCACTTGCATTCACTAGTAATAAAAATGAAAAGAGTCATTTTGACAAAGTTTGGCAGTTTCTTTAAAAATTAAATACACATCTACCATAGGGTCCAGGTATCCTATTCCAGTTACATATCCCTGAGAAAGGCAAGTAAATATCCATTCAAACTTGTTCACAGCTGCTTCAGTTGCAACAGATCCAGACTGGAAACAACCCAAATATCCATCCATATGTCAATGAGAAAAAAGTGGTAGTTGAATAAATGGAATACTACTCAGCAATTTCAAAGGAATGAATTATTAATACATGTTATCACATGGAAAAGTACTTATGCTGAAACCAGACCAAAAAAAGACAGACAATATATTGTGTAATTCAATTTGTCTTAGAAAATGGACGGTAATTTGTACTGTAAGAAACCAATTTGATGATTATCTGTGAAAGGGGAGCAGGGAGGTAGGAAGCAGCAGGAAGATGAGAATATCACAAAGGGATACAAAAGACACTTCTGATGGAGACAGACACTGCTGTGGTTTGTTCAGCCAAGGTTCATGTCCTGGAAGTCGAGTTTTCAAGGTGTTGATATTGAGATGCTACAAGTTTTAAGTACTGAGGCCAATACTGTTAGATTGCGACAGTACCAACCCCACAGGGGATGACTGTTCATCTCCAGGAAGTGGGCGAAGGCTCCTGGGACTGGACTAGTTCTGGAGAGAGAGAGCTTGCATAGACTAGGGCTGTTCCACTGCTTAGCCTCGTGGCCAGTTGTGACACAGCCAGAGCCCCTCACCAGGTGCTGGCACCATGCTGTTCAGACTTTCCAGCTTTCAGAATGATGACCCAAATAAAACTCTTTTCTTTATATATTACCCAACATCAGATATTTTGTTACAGAAACATAAGATAGAAAAAGATAGCTTCAATATTTGAAGTAGTGTGCCAAGAATTATTAAATTGTATTCTTTAAATATATGCAGTTTATTTGCATGCTAGTTATATTCAATTAAAGGGCTAAGATGCTGTAGGTAGAAAATAGTATATACCAACACCTTATATATTAGCAAAAACCTAGTAGGAAAGCTAAATGTCCAGCAACAGGAATATATTTAAATAAGTTATAGTTATCATTTTACCATAAAGCTTTTCTGTTATTAAGCATAATATATAACAGACCAAGTAGATAGAATGTGAAACAACACATATAATATTATTACAACTACAGAAAACCTGTGATTACACATACCTAGACTATGGAGATACCCACAGGCACTATGCAGAAACCCAACAGTCACCCTAGCAAAGTCAGGGATAAGAGGTCTGAGTGAGGAGTTGCGCCCCTATCTAGGAAGACTTAGGACTAAAAGGTGAGACAAATGTAAAAAAACAAAATTTAAATATTAAATTCACCAACAAAATGTTCAGATTCTGCCTCTTTCCACCCTGCGCCCTTCCCATCTCTGCCATGCCCACCCTGCTGGGTCTGCCACCTCGGGACACGGCCTCCTTCAGGTCCTACCTGCTATCTTGAGTTTCTCTGAAATTCTCTGCTGTCATTGGGACAGGCTATACCATGTGTTTCCCTAGCAAAGGCTGGTAAGTGACTCCCACACTGCCCACATTATCCAGTTAACTCCCATGAGCTATGGAAATATTTCCAACAGTATTTCCTTATTCCAAAATCCAGTCTCTTATTAGCTGGACTTTAATGGCTATGCATCACTCCAGGACTTTCTCTGTCTATTTAACAAGGCTATGGTGTCCAGTCTTTAGGTCAAAACTCTAACAGTTGTTAGATAATTTTTAGGGATGATTAACACTTAAATCAGTAGGATATGGGTGAAACAAACTGCCCTCCATAATGTGACGGGTCTCAACCAATCATGTGAAAGTCTTAATAGCAAAGACTGTTAAGAAGAGAAGCAATTCTGCCTCCACTGCATCATCAACTTTTACCTCAGCATCTAGCCTGAAGCCTGAAGCCTGAAAACTGCCTGGTGGTCTGTGAATTTGCTAGACCTAGAATCACATAATTCATTTCCTTAAAATCAATCTCTCACCCTACAAACATATGTTGCTGTTCCCTTTTTCCTTTTTCTTTCCTTCTGTTTTTTTTTTTTTTTTGGTACCAGGAGTTAAACTCAGGACCTTGTGCTTGCTAGGCATGCACTTGTGTCACTGAGCTAGATTACTCATGCTGTCCTGCTGTTTTGGTATCACTGGAAAACTCTAATGTACAGCTTTAGTGTAACACAGAACTCATAAGCAAATCCAGGTGCAGGAATATAAACATTTAATCCTAACACAGATGGCATCACATTAGCCCTTCTGCCATCAACAATCAAAAATACTATTAAAAAAAAATCCCTTTTGGGGTCTTGATAACAGAGAGCAAGGTCTGTGATCTACAAAGGGAAAATGGGTGAAGCGAGCCCCAGAGAGCCTTGGCTGTACCCAGAGGCCCTGCTGCACTGAGGCACAGGGAAAAGGGATGGGAGCAAAAGACGGTGATGTCCCTGGGCCAAGAGGACAGCAGAGTTCAGGGCACTGAGGTCCTGATGTACTTCCCAGGCACATAGGCTTTTTCCACATCCTTTTCTCTATTTAACAAAATCATTCTTAGAAATAATCATGCAATAATCAATGATGATCATTACGTCCTGAATTATTCTCTTGTTCTGAAGCAAATCATTTACGATGGAAAATAAATACCATTTTCCAAAACATTACTCAAATTTAGTAAAATAGTTCAGATGTTAACTAAAATTCACACACAACAAACACAAAAATTGCACCTTGCTTTTCTTGGCTTACTGCTACTTTACATTTTAAATGCAAATTAAGTGGTGACATTGAGATGACAGAATTTAACCCCTCAAGTTGTTTCTTTAACTTTATAACCTCTGGGTTATCGCTTTCACACTGAGTCTCTTGTTTGGATTCTGGAGTTTTTGGTACTGAAGCGATGGGAACATATACCACAATTAATGATTACCAATTAAATGACTCTCAGCTGTTTTAGACACATCCTTAAAAGGAGCATCAGGAACTGTTCATTTTATTTTTTTATGTATTAAGTACAGGGTCTGCAGGGTCTCACTACACAGATCAGACTTGCAGTGATCCTCCTGTTTTTCAGCCTTTGAAGAGCTGGGATTACAGACAGGAATGCACCACCACACCCAGTCTCAATTGTTCATTCAGTGCAGCATGCCCTAGGGGTGCAGCCAGCATGGCATGCCAGGGATCAAACCCCCTCTCCTCCAGCCCCTGCATTTGCCTAAGCAGGTGCTTTAATCTGCTGAGCTATCTGACCAGCCCTTGGGAGCTATTTAGAAAAGCAAAGAAATTAGCACAATTTAAAGTTTGAAAACTGTTCAGTTTTGTGTCTAGATGTCATAGGGCTTTTTCAGAGGTGGCTGAATCTAGAGTGTATTGAGCTAAGATTAAAGGTGTGTGGTTACTAAATCGGTCTACTGATTGGTTGGACACCACCCTAATCTCAGGAGCCTACACAGAGTATAAAAAGGCAGGAGGAGGCTGTTAAGGGTTCTTGTTTGCTTTGCTACCTTCTGCCTGCCATGAGCTGTTTTTCCTCCGTGATGTTTGTCTGTGACACCACCCTGCTCTGGAACCAGTAAATTATGGGCTGCAAGCTAAATAAACTTTTTCCCTTTTGACTTTGAGTGTTGGGCATTTTATCTTGGCAACAAAAAAAAGTCACTAAGACACAAACAAAAAGGAACCTTAGCAATTAAGTGGAGCAACAGGCCAACAAAAGTTGTTTTTTTGCATTATTTCCCCAGGCAGGAATATTTTATCATTGATTAATCAAAATTGCAGAGACATGGTGATAATTAAAAGAAGATGCAGTTAAAATTCTTCAGACAAACAGCCCCTAACTTTCAGCCATGGGATGTGTGTGTGTGTGGGGGGGGGGTGGATTGCTCTCCTGACTCTGTCTGTGGGGCTGACAAAGTCTGAGGTCTGGAATTGTACTGCAGAGGTGTTGTGCGGAGAAAGAACTCCAGGAATCTGCCTCCAGTCTGCCCACATATGCCATGGAAAGACATGTGAGAACCCCAAAACTTGGGGACAGAACTCACAGCTAAACAACCTTGACAGTGCATACAGGGTTTGCAGAGGTTGGAGTGCACAGTGAAAACAGAGACTCCACTAAACACATGGCTTCTTCCATCAACGTCAGGAAGGCCACCCCCCAGGGATGGGACTCGCTCATTCACAGAGTAAAAGCAGGATCATCTTGACACAGCTTATAAACAAGTCTTGAAAATATCAAGATGGCCTGCAAATAAATGCACAAACTACCTGAAAAAAATCTTGACACCATTAAGATATCAAAATCCTGACACTCAACATTATAAGATTTGTAATTGTAGTAAGTAAAACTTCTAGGGATAATCCCCATGAGTATTCCTTGAATGTAACATGATGACGACCTATCCCTCCTGGACTGTTGTATATCTAGGTGGATAAGCCAGGGAGGTGTAATCTAATCACATAGGCAAAGAACTTTCTCCATTTGGTAGCAAAAGAGGTCAAAGAGACATGAAGTGCAAGAAGGATCTGACACACCACTGCTGCTTTGAGCTCAGAGTAAGAAATGTAGGCATGACAGGGACTGGCAGAGCAGGCTCTGGCTGACAGCCAGCAAGAACATGAGGGCTTCATTTACAGCTGCAGGAGACTGGATTCTACTGACAAAATGAATGAGCTTAGAAGCAGATTTTACCATGAGTTCCAGATAAGACCTGCCACCCAGTCAGCACTTAAGTTTTAACCTCCTGAGACCTATGTAGAAACAGCAAGCCTTCCAGACTCCTGACCTTGATGACTGCAAGATAAAATTGGGTGTTGTAAGAGAGGAAACCTGGAGCTGGGAAACTGGGTGAGTAAAAGAAGATGGCTTAGTGGCTGTGGGTTGAAGAGAAGTGGGAGAGTTCAGGTTTGCTGCATGTGACTTATGCTGTGTGTCTAAGACTGGGACTTGTCGTTCTCTTCCCAGTAAGCAGAGACAGAACCAGTCATCATGTCCCTCACTCTCTGACATCACCACTACTACTATAACTCTACCATAGCAGAATACAGAAGGGTGCGTGCAATGTTCAGTGACCAACCCACACAGCTTTTTCCATTACTGTGTTTTACAAAGCAATTTTATCGATTATCATCATACATACCTTCATATAAACTTTTATTATTGAGATATAAACTCTCTTTCTGAGAATATCATCTTCAAATCTATTAAGGTCACAGGTTTCCTAAAGTGACTACTATGGTTTGGATAAGGCTTGCTCCCCAGAGTCATGGGCTTGAAGTGTAGACGCAAACATGATGGTATTAAAAGGTGGGTCTCATGGCTGATAAATAGGTCAGGGTCATCACCCTCAGAAGGAATTAATGCACACTTTCAGGGCAGGGATTGGGTTTCATGCAAATGGACTAGTTCTCACGAGTGCAGGTCATTATAAAGGGAAACTGCCCTACATATTTGATCTCTTCTACATGTGCTACTTGCAATGCTCATGTGTGTTTCCACCACACAAAGTTCTCCTGACACACTGAGATGCAGCAGGAGGCCTTGACTGATGTGGCCACTTGAGCTTGGACTTTTCTGTCCCTGAACTATAAAAGCCAAATAAGCATCTTTTACTTATATAGTTACCAGCTTCAGTCATTTTGTTATGGCAATACTAAACGGAGTAAGACAGCCATGTAGTAGGTATTTTCATAGCATTATAACAGGTTTTCCTCCTCATTCAAGTTGAGATGTATATTTGTGAACTCCAGTATGTAACCAGCTAGTTTTCCTTTTAAAGGTGATTTTTAAAGGTTTATCAGCATACCAAATATATGCAATGACTTTATGATTTTATAACACTAGGCATAAGAACCAGATCTCTGTTAAATTTCTTTCTTCTCCCTCCCTCTCTTTGCTTTTGTTGTTTTTCCTGCCAATTGCATCAGATGCTTACCTCTGTAAGCATCAAACTCTGATATTGATTGAGATTATTTCAGGCTCAACTACTATTTTTCCTGTTCAAAATCAAGTAACTGAAAGTGTGTGTGGTAGAAAATGCTTTGTAGAATAACTAATTCTTTTTGAAGAGATTTTTTTGAAGAAAAGATTCATTTTATATTAAGACCTATAAAGCTATGTTACTCAAATTCTCTATGGAAAATGATTATTTTTTATAAATTTTTAGCCCATTGTAAATTGATACTTTATGATGATGAAAGTGAATTATTAGAAAAACAAAGCGGAAAAGAGAAAAAAAAGTTACGCTTTGCAACAGTAGACTAACAAGAAACTGTACTGCAGGATTTCCAGGGGAAGCATAATATAGGAAAAGAAAGAAAAAAGAAAACTGTAGGTGTTGTTTTTTTCACTGAAAGTACACATGTAGGCACTTAATACATAGCTCACTATTCAATTTTTCACTTTACCGAATGTGAAAATTGAAATCCCACATTAAATACTATATGAACACTTTGGATGAACACAGATTTTATCACTGTTTAATGTTCTTAACATGACAAGTTGACTTAATGTGACTCTGACAATTTACACAACCTACGTAATGTTGTCAGGAAGACTACTTGCAGGGGATGCAGTATGTCTGAACTTGTAGAGAGCTATGCATTGCCACGCCTTAAAAGATGGCGCTGGCTTCCGCCTTCCACACCCCCCCCCCTCCCGCTGGGTAAGTGCTCTCTGTAGTAAACAACTCCTTATATGGCTAAGGCAAAGACTGTGGCTCCCTTCCGCACCTGGACCTATTGGTGATGCCCACGTGGCCTTCCGGGATTGGACGCCCAGAAGGTATTTAGCTAAGAGCGGGTTTCCCCCAAGGAGAGTAAGAAGATTGCAAAAGGCTGAATAAACTGCTTGGAGAAGAACTGGTGGTTGCGTCTTTCTTGCTGGCGAGGTTGCACGCGACAGAATTGTTTCTATATTTTATTTTAAAAATAATATGAAAAAGCCAGACTTACAAAATTGAGTAGAAGAAATTTTAGAGCAATTTCAGTGAGCTCAGTTTTTAACATTTTTATCTAAAATGGAGCAAGTGCTACTGTGTTTTAAAGTCCTTCGATCCTTCAGTAGAAGTCAGTTCCAGCATTGTATCCTCTAAGTTATAATTAGATTTAATATATTTTTTGATAAAAGAAATAGATTTTGAATCCATGAATTTTTAGACATAAATCTTCCTTTGATGGAAAGTAAAACTTAAAATGCTTTATCAAACTTTAAGGTATTTGTGATAACCCTTCACAGATATGCAATATCAGAATCAGCACCTATGTCACCAATGCTGTGAAATTTTAGAATGTGTCATAACAACCTGTAGACTATTCTTCTATGCTTCATTTTCTTTTTGTCCTTTGATCTTATCCGCCATTGAAAACTTGTCACACTTCTCCCTTGCATGGAAATATAAAGATCATCAAAAACCCTGATGATATCAGATGAATAGCAATTCTGCATATCAAGTTACATCTTCAATAAGTTGAAACCAAACTCTCTTTTGTAGAAACATTAAAAACTGTTCTGCAGTTCAAACATTATCACTTTTGCCTCTTGTTCATCATCACATCTTATGATGCAGCAGCAACTGTTTAGGATCTACTTCTATAGTATCATCCAACACAAAGAATAATCTAGAATTTAACTCATGAGTCTTCACCAAATTCAAAAATATTCAGTGTAATGCTAAACCCACTGCACATCTGTACCGACATTTCTTTTCATAACAGGACTTTCTCCTGGGAGACAAAGATTGACGTTCTGGTATGAGCTCCTTAATCACAGTAACTGCTCCAGAATGTTTTCTGCACCATCAGAACATACTCTTACACAACATTTGAAGTCTAAGCTACATCTGTTGACAATGTAATCCTTCATACCCAGTGCAGACTTAGTTATATTTGTCAGCAACAAGGTTGAAAAGCAAAAACGTCTTCCTTCATGTCACCATCATGTTCAAATTGCACATAAACAGGAATGTGAGTGAAACGACCACTTTGAAATGGAAAAAAAAAATGTTGCTAGATGTAATCGCTCTGTGAGTTAGTGTTCCATTTCATTAGCCAGCCCCTGGATTTGCTGAATTATGGTGGAACTGGAAGGTAGTGCTTGAGCTACCTCTCTGCTGCAGATTCAACCAACATTTCTAAGAATTTACCTTTAGCATAGTCTTTCACTAATATCTCAGCAACTATGTAGGGATTTTAGTCTTGGCAAGCTGAAACGCTACTTATTAAAAAGCCTATAAAACCTTAATGTTTATCTGTGAAATACTGAACATCTGTTTCTATTAGCCTTTTAATCCAATATGCTTTCTTTCAAAAAATTCTTGTGGCTTTTAACCTAATTTTTTTAAGTAAACAGCTCAGAAACTTTGATAGTTTCCTTGTTTCGTAACCTATACATCTCCACAAATTATAAAATCCTGTTTTAAGCACATCACCATTAATTATAGCTATAAACCAGACTCAGTACATGAAGGGTCCTAGGGCTAAGGAAAGCACTAAGAATGCCGCAGGTCTTTGTTCCTTCAGGATCATGCCCATCACCACCATTTGGTTTATACTTCTGCCATACTCAGGAAAGATGACTATTTTTCATACAAAAAGGTCTTGGAAGCTTATTTCAGCTTTAGCAAATGAAGGTAAAAATTAAAAATATAAATTTTATTGTCCTAATTAGCCAATAATGTTAAAACCATAAAATGGAAAACTCTGATTAAAAATTAAAGCTTAAGATAAGTTATAATCATGCTTCCATTTTCCCAGATTTTTATATGCTCAGGATACAGTCAACCAATCAGTCATAAAATAAGTAACACGCTCTGTGGCACATGATTATTTGTCATACAAGTTGTATGACCGATTGATTCACCAGTACCAAAGTGTCTACATTCTTCAATGAGATGGGTCTACCTGGTAAACCTGTTCATGATGCTAATGCCAAACTGCTTAAAAAGCTTCCAACAAATTCCAATTTCTATACATACCTTTTATGCACCAGTAACAAATAGATCATTGGCAAAGACCAATCAGCAGGCTATATACTATGAGTAGCGCTGCTGCAGGTACCGTGGCTAGAGAAACAAAGGTGTTTACTGATGGACTGCGTTAGGGATGTAGGGTTGAGGGAGGTATTAGTCAGCTTCCCATTGCCATGCAAAAATATTTGAGAATTAATATCAAAAGTGGGAAGGCTTATGTGTGGTTTAGAGTTTTGCAAGGGGAACAATACAAAACAGAACACATTTTAGGAGATTATTTATAGTAGTCACCTAAAGAACCAGGATCATAGAAAAGGGGAGTGTAGGAAATCTGTCCACACACTAAACACAGAAGAACCCAGCTGTGGATCTGGGTCCCACAATAGTGTCCGGTATGAGTCTAGCTAAAGACCTAGAGCCCAAAACAATGCCTCCCACGAATCCAACTGGAGGCCTAGAGTGCATGACAATATCCCATGCAGGCCTGTTTTATGGATTTGTGTTGGGAAGGCCCAAAGGTCAGTGGTGAAAGCTAGAAAGCCTGCACCAGTGGGATGAAGGATCTGTGCTACCAGGCTGAGGGATCTGAACTGGACCCAAGGGGCTAGGAAGATAGCTTAGAGGCATAAGCATCTAACCAGCACACCCAAGGACCTGAGTTCGATCCTGGCCCCACCTAAGCATACCATTTAGGCCCTGGATCCCTGGCACCCACTGTGTGTGCCCCCTCCCAACTGGGCATGGTGGTGTATGCTTGCAATCCCAGCACTCAGGAGGTTGAGACAGGAGGATCTCTGCGAGTTCAAGACCAGCCTGGAGACTATAGAAGTGAACACAAGGCCAGCCCGAACTGCATAATGAGACCCTGTTTCAAACAAACAAACAAAGAAAAAATGAACTGGATGCAAGAAGCAATGCTCAAGGTAAGAACCAGAGATCCCAAAAAAGTATCACAGCCATCCTCAGTAACAGTGAGGTCCTGAGAAGCTCTAACGATAAGGAAAGCTGAGTTCCCATCAGGAAAATCAATGTGACAAGCTTCTCTGGAGACTGAACAATGTACCACCTTCCTTTCCAAGGATAGGAAGCGATGCTCAAGTTGAGGACCAGAGCTCCCCCAATGTGAACCACAGCCATTCTCAGAGACAAAGAGGTCCTGAGCACCTTCTCCAACGAGAACAGCTGAGTTCATCAAGAAAGCCAGCATGACAAGAAGAATAGCCTGAGAGAACCAGAAGCTCCCTAACAGCTCCCCAATAGCTTCTCCAAACAGCTCCCTTAATAGCCTCCCAACAGCTTCTCCAGTTCTACCTCTTATGCTGCTGGCAACACTTCTCAGGTGGGCTTCCCACAACCAAGACCATGCTAGCTCAGTTCAGCTGGGGGTAACAAGTTGACCAGTTGGCAATCAACGACAGGGTTCTTTTTCCTCATGGTTTCAGAGGTTTTAGTACACAGTGGGTAAGCCCCCTTGCTTTTGATTTTGTGGCAAAGCAGAACATTATGGTGAGTGGTACACAGTGGAACAAAGCTGCTCACCTCTGGATGGGATCTGAGGAAGGAAAAGGGGAGGGCACACTTCTAGGGAATTAAAACTAGGTCCAACCACCTCCCAACAGCACCATGCTGGGGACATCTTTAATAAATGGGCCTCTGAGAGCCATTCCACAGCCACACTCTAGGACAGGTGGACAGAGAAAAGGGAAGATTCAAGGAAAACGTTTAGATAGCTTGAGGCAATAGGTATATAGTGATAGCATTTTTTTGAAATAGAGGAGAAATACACTTGGATATTTTAAATTTAGCATGGTCTCAATCACCCGAATGGTGATAGAAACGAGGGCTGAGACTGGAATGTAGGATATGAGCTGGCCTAAAGGTACACTAGAAATCGTCTCTGGTTGTCATTTGTCAGAAGTTTTAAACAAAGAACATGTATTATGAGTGTAATGTAAAACATTATAAAAGATGTTTTAAGTGCTTGAAATGATGACAGGTTCATATGCAAACTCTTTCCAACAGACGTATTTTGTTAACATTCTTTAAAATGAAATAGTATTTTTTTTATTGCAGCTTTTGTTGGAGACAGCATCTGAATCATCACATCTGAGATGGGGAGACTGACAAAGGGCAGCTGAAGAAAAAGAGGGCACATGGAAAAGTAGCTAAATAAATAACAGGCATAATTCAGAGACCTAAAATTCAACTGTAATCATTATGTACTGTAAATGTAGTCATAAAAATTAAAATAAAACTCATGTGCAACAGTGGATCACAAGCCACATTTTTATTTGGCTAGTACAGTGCAAAATTCCTAAAAGATGGTGACATTTTTAGGTCACCGGGGAGCTCTCTCTCTTACCACAAGCCTCACCACTCCGATGGGCTTGCCCTCAGACCAAGTAGACATTTATGCTTTGGTAGGTACTTTTACATGGTTAAATGCACTCAGTTCTAACTCTGGGCAGCCACCAAATCAGATTCTTCCTTGTATTATGCTGGGCACACAGATAATATGCCAGAAGACTAAGAGCATTAACAGAATTTTATCATGGAACCTGTACCTGTCTGTTTTAGTTATACCCACCTTCTTGGATATCAGCAAAATTTAAGCAGTTACCACTTTTTAAATTGTTACTTGTGTTGAAAAAAATATGAAGGGTGCAAATCAGCAGGTAGTGGCATCCTGACTTTTGATTTAATTTTGACAACTGTCTCTTCTCCTAGATTATTGTTTAAGTAGAGAAAGCATAAAGCTAACACAATGAAGGCTGTTACGAAGGTGACTGTGGCAGGCAGATGACATTACAACAACATGGAAGTTTTGACTAACAGAGACTGAAGGTCAAGGGAAGAAATCTTAGCAGGTAAAAATCAAATGAAGTAGCTAATAATCTGATTCTTTTTTTGGCAGGCATTTTTTCCCACACATCAAAGAATATCTACTATAAATAATGCTAATTAACATAACTATTTGCTGGACAAATGATGGATGAATAAACAACTGAGCGTGTTATATGTGGGGTCTCCTTATCTTAATGAGTAGAGCCTTCAAGTGTTCTCTTTTGATTTACTTTTTCAAAGCTGGTTTCAAGACCTAACATGGCTGTGGCCTGGTGCTGAAGTTCTGTATTGACTGGAAGCAAGAGAAACTTCACTATGAGGTATGGAAGAGAAGGGCCTTAATATTTAATCAAGTGCCTCCAGGGTAAAAAACTTTGAAAATGTTCTATTTTCAATAATCATGAAACACACATTACCTTTTAAGATTGGTTTCCCAGAACAGCAGACATCATTTAGTCTAGGAGAACACAGGGTGGCTTGAGCATTTTGTTTTTTCTTTTCTAGATTCTCTGCCAAGAACTATGGAGAAAAATAAACCGATAGTGTAGGGAGACAGCTGCTAAGTAATCTCTTTATTGTATTTCTAATAAGATAGCTACATCATTTCTGTTGCTAACATATAGCCATATTAGATCTGAAATAAGTTCTTATGGTTTTCCCCCCAATGGACTCTAGTTGCAATAAGTAATGTATCATTTATAATTGGAAATGTGTATCCTTCAAGAAAGTTTGCTCCTTGCTTCAACTTTTAAGGACTTTTGAGTATACTGCTTGAATTGGAAACCAGCAGCTGGGGTTGCAGGAATAATTTAATGTTGATGGAGCACCTTCTACAGGGAAGACACTGAGTCTTTAATGAGAAAGATGAGAAGCAGCCTAGGGCAAATCTGAGGAGACAACATTTAAAAGAAGGGAGATTTGAGAAGCTGATCAAGAAAGCAGGAAGGGTAGAGAGCCCAAGGTCAAAGGGCTGGATCAGAAGGTAGGCTCAACAATGGCGAATATTATGGAGAAGGACCAAAGAATCCCATTGGTTTTAGCAGCAGAAAAGGAGGTCATTGTTGAGCCTGGCCTGAGCAGTTATGCAGAGCTACAGGGGCAGAAATGAGATCACATGGACTGAATGGGTTCTGGATTAAGAAGAGAAATGACTAAACTCAGATGCAAGGATTGAGAGGAAAAGTACTGATGTAGTGAGGTCCATGGGAGCCATGGCAAAAAGATCTGCCTAAGACTGAGCTCAGGGAGGCAGCACTTTGCCACAACCCCAGGAGGGAAGTGGCAGCCAATCAAAGGTTACTGGTGCTGAAAAGATGTCGTCACCACCCTCCACCACCTTCATCTTCTTCACTGGTGGGTAAAGTAAGATTTGGAGGGAAACAGAAAGTAAAATACATCTCTTGTTTCTTTTCTTCCCCACTTTTATTTTTTTTAAATAACTTTATTGAGAGACAAATAGCAATGAGACAGTTTCAAAACCAATTAATAGGACAGTTTCAATAAATAATACTTGCATATTGTTGTCTTAGTGGTTATTCATTGTACAATAAGCAGACAAGATATCCTGTCCACAAACACTATTAGCACAAATCTTTCTATTGAGTTAGGAGAATATATATCTATCCTATTTTGAATATACAGATACAAAATGGTTGTTCATTATCCCTTTTTGTTTAATTTTGTCAGAGAAGGGTATTCCATTGTCATTTAAATATTATAGGTGCACGAATGCAGCAAAATCTTCCAATATATTCCAGTAGTCCATAATAGTAGTGAGTTATCCATAGGACTGGCAACGTCAGAAGTTGCTGACTTGAGCCTTTTACAGCTCAGCATATTAATATGGTTTTACTTTTTATAAAGGGTAATAAATGAAAACTAGAGACAAAAAAAAATGTCACAGGACTGTCCTGCTACAATGCTGTATATGGTTAGATTTCTAAACTTCTTTGTAAAAATATGTAAATTGTTTATTCCTATATTTAAAAAATATTTTTAAAAACTTTTTTCTTCATATTCTGTAGGGACTTAAAGGTTAACATATCAATACTTAATGGAAAATACCTGTTCCATGTTATGCCTACATATTCAGACAGACAGTGAGGTTAAGTTCAACTGCCTATGTTGTAGGGTAATAACAATAAGCTTCTCTTCTGCAACCTAAGTTTGCAGATCAAAAATTAGAGAAAAAGAATGGCTGCAAGGACAGCCAACATCCTGGCCCTAGCCATTCAAGGTCAGTGAAGACTTGTGGTACAGAGTTTCAGGATTTGACTGACCTTATCAGGTACAAAAGATACATTTCTTGTTATATAGATCTTGCTTTATCTTGGTCTTAACTATCCACCAGAAAAGTATAAAAACATCTCTTGTTTCAATGACTTCAGCTTGAGAAACATGACACAAGAGGATATGCTGGGAGTGACTGGGAAGGGGGTGGAGCAGGAGCCAGGGCGGCTCTGAAGTGTTCATGTGGATAAAACAGCCTGAAAGAACAGAGGTGCACAGAGATCCTGCCAGGAGCTCATGTGTCTATTATTTATATTGTAGGCATTCGGCACCCAAGGACATGGGAAACGAGGGTAGACAGCTGGGTGGTTCTAGGTTTACAATGAAGGGAACATCCCCTGGGTAGGCTGATAAGAGGACCAGAGAGAGAGCCTATGGTGTACCACATGATCCAGGGTACAGGGTGAAGAGTGAGGAGTATGGAAGTTTACAGTCTGAGAGAAGCCGACATGAGGCAAGAGACTGGCAGTCTGTGGGCTGGGGAGATAGCTCAGTGGCATAAGCACCTGCCTGCCTGGCAAGCACAAGGCTCTGAGTTCGATCCCTAGAACCCCCATTCCCATCCCTGGTATCCTCCTCCCCCTAAAAAAGAAAGAATGAAAAAGAGACTGCCAGTCTTGGTAAAACGGATGAAACTTACAACCAAATATTATGGGCTCAGCACTAGGCTACAATGGTCCCTTCCCTGGGCCTGCAATGCTGAAGGCTCTGCTCTGGCCTCTTGTGCCTGTATCCCTCTTCATAATGCAAGGAGTACGCAGGATGAGGGCGCACGCCCATGCACATTCTACATGCCCCACTGCTAAGATACTCCAGGTACTTGGGACCTTAGACTTACCTTCCCTGACAGCCCTGTGCCCACTTTTAGTAGCTAGGCAGGCCTCTTTTGCACAAGGGTAGTTATAGAAAGAGAACATAATTAAGCTTGAATGTGAAGACCAGGGTCCACACAGCACATATGAAGCTATTCACCATGCTGAGCAGGGCTCGGGGCGAGAGGCCAGGGCTTCCCCATGCCACGATGCTGTGTAGGGCTCCAAGGAACTGAACTTTCAATTAGCCCTTTTGTCACTATTGATTTATATTGTCAGAGTAGGAAGATAAAACAGATTTAATAGTTTACTTTGATTTATAAGTTTTAAATATATAGACAAATAGTGAGAGCTTTTATTTGTACCTTTGCCTTACACCCTGAAAATCTTAGGAGTGTCCCTGAATCAGCAGTGTATCTGCTGGGTAAATGTGGAGTAGGGATTATCAGACTACAGTCAACACAGCAGAAACACTCATGATAAATCCTAAGCTCTCTGCAACATATTGAAATAATATTAAAAAACATTTAAGCATCTAAGTCTCAATCTATTTCTACATGCACATCCACTACATTTCCTGGGCTCCCTTGCTGACTGTCTAGTTGGGTTTGGTCCACAGAAGACAGAAGCTAGGGGAATGGAGGAGAAAATGGACTATTGCTTCTCTGTTTCCTCCCTAACCCAGGCCTGCCTTCTAGCAGTGGCTACACTTTCAGTCCCAGTTCCCAGGGCATCCCCAGGCTCCTGCAATAATGTTTCCCCTTCCTGTTAGTACTGGGAAGGGTAAGGGCTTCACTAAGGAATGCATGGGCATAAAATTATATAATCTTAAAATTCCTCAGAGAATTCTTACATGACAAATACATAGGGAAGATAAACTCTGGAGAAAGAAAATTACAACATATCCAAAGACTTGCAAAATGATTAAAGGCAGCCCAGTAAATGAGGCCATTCATATCCAAGGAAATTTGTATAACAGGACATCTATGAAAAAAGACTAAAAAGATCCTCAAAGTCAAAATGGGAGTATACTAGATATTAAGCAAGACTGTAACATCAGAACACAGAGAAATGTGAGAAGGTAGAAATAAGAAAAAAAAACAGTTGAAAATCTTGAAATGAAAATAGTATTTAGCAGGTTTGACAGAGCTGAAGAGAAAATTCATGAACTAGAAGGCAGAATGGAGGAAATTCTTCATTACACAATAAAAACAGATTTTTTTAAAAAGCAGGCAAAAAATCAAAAAGGAAAACTAAGGAGACACAGGAGATAAAAGAGAAAGTACTGTCCTTGAACTAAAATAAATTTTAGAGTAATAGACAAAAAGGAGAAAATACTTAATGTTGTAAATATCAGACTGAGAGAGAAAAACAAATATGAGCATCTCACGTATGTAAAAAAAATTCAAAGTAATCCAATACCTCTCTGTAACAACAACAAATTCAGCATATTGGGTACATATGTAACCTCTCCTTCTACCTAAACCATGGCACAGTGGCATTACACTAGAAGCAGTGACTACTACATCTGTATTACCCAATATTGTATAAGAGATACTGACTCATTAAACAGTTACTTAAACATAAGATTATTTTATTTATTTTGTAGCCTGATCAGCCCACACTGGGGGCGTGGCTGGCGTGGCATGTGGTGCCAGGGATGGAACTGGAGTCCCTGAGCTTGCCTAAGTGTCTGCTTTAGACTGCTGATCTATCTTACTGGCGCAACATGAGATTTTAGAGATAGTGCATTTCCCATAAGAATCCAGGCATAAGCTATGGAACAGACAGCTAAAGCAACTGAGATGAAGATTATAAAAGTTAAGAAAATTAAATAACTTGACAATCTGAAGCACTGGGTGGCTTTGATGACAGCAAGGCTTTGAGTCTGAGGGAAGCAGTAAGTGATTCAGGAGTTTGGATGCAGTGGCAACTCAGTCAGAATGATTGAAGGAGTGGAAACTACAGTATGGTGGGAAGTGGGTCTCTGAACGGGTTGTAGAGCAGGGTTCTCACCAAAGATCAAGTGGGTAATTAAAGCAAAATTAAAGAAAAAAAAGTAGTTTCAATGTTTTGCCAGGTAGGACATAGGGAAGTTTGTGCTGCATGGAAAAAAGATTCCAGAGATATCCTCAAAGAGCTTGAGACAGAGGAAGGACAGAAGTTAAGTCAAAACAAATGAACCAAAGTGGAGCAGGGATGGGGCAATCAGAGAGAAACAAGAGGCTTCTCTCTTTACAACAAGGCAGAACTGTGAGTCTGAAATTCACTGGTATTGAGGATGAAGCTCTTTCTAAATCAGTGGTGGTGAACCTTAGGCATATACATATATATATATATATATATATATATATATATATATATATATATATGCCCTTCTCAGATATATTATTTAGCAGAGGCTCTAAACTTTTTAGCAGAGGCTCTAAACTTTGAATTCAGGTATACTTAATGGATTAATCTTATATTAAAAATATTTGAGATATTTATTTCACAACTTCAGTGAAGAAATTAATTTCTTCCTTGCATAATTTAACCTCAAGTTATTAGATTTCTGGAAGTCACTTAATTGACACTGCCCCTCACCCACCAGCAACTGTCTCTGCTACAGCTGTCTTGCTATTTCCCCTGAAGCAGAACGTGAAGTGTTCAAGTCTTAGGAGGTACTGCTTTCAATAATGACCAGTGAGGAACAAATATCAAAACAAGCAGGGGCTAGCATCTGTTAGCCGATGAATGTGGACTGTTAACTATGTAAGACAAATACGATGTATTCAGGAAAATAGTACCCATTCATCTGCTTTTTCAAAATGGAAAAGCACTACATTTAATTTGTGGTTCTCTGCATTTTAAATAGGCAACTCAATGAAGCAATAAATGTGTTCATAATGAATAGATTTTTCTACATAGGGAACTCTTAATGGCTGTGGCATAACTGAAGATTTAACCTGGTGAATATAGAAGTAAATAGCAACATATAAAGATACTTTGAACTGACCAAAAATGATGTTTTGGCTTAAAAAAAAACAACCCAATTCTAGTCAAGGATCACTTTCAGGCTGTGATAACAAAGCACCAGTGTGTAAAGAGGTAAGACTGTTGTAATTACCAATATATAACATAAAGTACAGCTTTCTATGCATTACCTTTTCTTCTGTGCTTGGTCCCCATGGTGAGCTCCTCTGGCTTTCTAGTCTATTGTCTTTTTCCTCACACCGCTCTCCCTTGACCCAACTCCCATAACAGTTGCACCTATCAATGACAAAGTTCTGTCCCTGTAGTCAAGTCATTAAATGAATGGATCACTAAATGTAGGACTGTAGACAGATGTATATTACAATATTCAGAACAAAGAAATGGTCAGGGGAAACTCCAACTTGATGGCTGTGCTGTACGCAGTACTGTAATGCACAACAGAACATGTAACTCCAGCACGGTATGACCACCAAAGTACAGTGTGCTCTGTATACTGCATAAGCAAGGTGTACAAAAACAGACACCGAGGCTCCATGAACAAGATGTGCAGAAATGTACAAAATAAACAGATGGGTTATAAGTCTGGTAGTGGGTTGTAAGTCTCAGCAGTGTACCTGGGTCATAACTATGAATAATGATTAAATAGACAGGTTGTTAAATAAGGAATATCTGTATTAGACATCATATTATCAAAATAATTCAATGAAAATGATTTTTTTTCCTTAGGAACACATGCTCTTCAATAACCTTTAAAATAAAAATACAACAACCACCAAAAATTCATCATTTTAAAGCAATACTGATCCCTTACATGTCAGACAAGGCAAGAGTGAAAATTACTCACCAGGAAATCCAGAGTATCTTATGTTACAGTAATGATATAGAAAGTGTTCATCAATAATCATAACTCAAAAACAGATACAATCTAGATGTGATCTTTAACAAATTGGTAGTGTCTATTCCTGTATTTCCTCACATGCCTTTCCCTGGCACTTTAGCAGTTCCCATGGATTCTCCAAAGCTATACTGACCACAGAGTTGATACTGCTAGAGATTGTGTTTTGAACATGCAATTTTGGCTCATTCATGAAGGAGCTTCTGTAGGTCACTGCAAAGGATCAGTGAAACTAAAATACTACTGACAAGGTAGCTCAGAACCCTGAACCTACTTGACTCTGAAATCACTGGAAATGCCAAATATCCTTGACAGTAAAACTGGAGTTAATGGAGCCACTGCTCTGTCCATCGCTGCAGTAAACACTGTGGAGGACAAAAAGATATATGAAGCATGTAGGAAAGGAACATCTAGCCGGGAGTGTAAGATTAAAATTAAACACATAAAACAAGCACAATCTGAGAAAAACTGTGATAATTAACTGTTTCCTATGGTTTAGAAGTTGGAGAAAATATGTGCATCCATATGACAGGAGACATTCCTACATATCATAATGTTTCAAAGGTAGCATCACTTCCAGAGAGTTTGTTTATATCTAAGAACTTCTTTAATTCCAAATGAATCACTTTTATTATGACTTGAGGAACTGCCTTAGAAGGGAGCTCAATAAAAAGAGTGCACTGGTAAGTTTTTCTGGCCCTTTGGCACAGCCGTTCCACTTATATCATATATGATCAACAGGTCTCATAAAACTACACTCCAAATCACTTCCTTCTTCATCAGGCAGGGAAACCATATGTATTTTGCATATTGAAGCAAAAAAACAACCTCATATGCCTCAAATATCAAAAAAATGCCACATAGCTTATTTTTTACCCAGTATCAGACATTATAGAAATAATATACACATTTGAAGACATTTGTCTTTTCATGAATACTTTATTTACACAATATGTTTAGTGAGTGTGCCTAAAATATCATAGGTTATAGGCATTCTTTGCTTAACAACTGAGTTCTATCCCTATGACTCAGTCATCAAATGCACTGGTTGCTACATGAGGAATTACAGATAATATGTACATTATAATATTAAGAACAAAGACATGGGATCAGGAATATAGTTCAGTGGCACAAGCATCTGCCTGGTGAGGATAAGATCCTTAGTTCAGTTCTGGTACTAATAAAAAAAAAATTAAAAAAAAAAGAACAAGGAAATGATCAAAGGAAACTTCAACCTGAAGGCTTTGCTTTCTTTTGCATAACTCTCACACGCAGTATTCAAATGTATAACAGAACATGACTACAGTATTATGCAATAAATACTATATGTATATATGTATATATATATATATATGGTAAACGGCACCAAAGAAAGCGCTGAGGCTATACAAATAAGAGGTAGAGAAGAGCACACACACACACACACACACACAAAGATATCATAAATCAGAGAGGTGGGGTATATGTTCCAACTGTCATTGAACAGGTGGGTTGTTAAATAAGGAATATCTGTGCTCTCCTCCTAAATCCTTCCATGAGTACCATGAACTTTGCTTTCTATGCAAACTACTGGGTCTTACATCTACAACTTTAGCTAATGTTCATTTCACTTGATGCTTCAAATGGAACCTGGTTCTTTGTTGAAGGCATGGCTGCCCCTCTACACAATCCCCAAAATGTGCCTCACTCCTGTCTTTTCTGGAAGATCACCCTAATAGTTTCCCCTCCTCTCAGGCATTTCCAGGGTCCTTTCTCTGCTGGTTCCTTTCCATAGAACTACGTGCGGGGGTGCAATCAAAATATACAATGGATGTTCAAACCTCAAAAAAATTATCACAGTAAAAGATGTATTGCAATTAACTTCTGCCTCCCAAATTATCTCCCTCACTTCACTTCAAATACACTTACCCTTATTTGCCAGTTTCTGAAGCAGTTCTGCAAATCATTTTCATGAATGTCTTTATGAGGTGGGATTAAAAAATACAATGAATGCCACTGCTGAGTGTCATCCAAAGGAAAGTAGGCTTGTAAAACTATTACAGTGTCTTCATCTACCTTATTCACTGGAACTGGCTCTTCCCCAAAGTCAAAACAACTAGGAAAGCTAAGTGCTTTGAATCAGTTTAGGACATTGACGCAGCCCTGACAGTACAGCTTAAAACACAAAAGGCAACTTCCATAACTGTCTCAGACACTGGCAGGAATAATGGGATACATCTGTCAAAATGTGAGAGACCTGAGGGAGATTAATGGCAATTTTTGATGGTAATAATTTTTAAAAATTTAAACACTCACTGTATTTTTCTAATCATACCTCATAGTAGTCTTAAATTGCTGTCTTCCTCTCTAGGTCTCTCTCCCCTTTTCTCTCTCCCCTCCCATTTCCATTTTCTCTTCTCCTACTCTGCCTATCCTCTCTCCACCCCTCATCCTAACTTTTTAACCTGTTGGCATCTCACACTTAACTGGCACTGAGATGAAAACAGTGGATGACTCAACATCTCCTTGGCTAATCTTCATCTTACTGACATCTTGAAAATCCCTGATCACCACTGGCCCCTAGCTCACTTCTTTCTTGCAATTCTTTGGTCTCCATGGCCACATAACCTCTAGATTCTCCTGACACTTTTGGGCTGTTGTATACTCTCTTTTTTATTATCACTTAAATGTTGGTTTTCTCCTAGGTGATCGTCTCTTCTTGGTTCGATCTTTTCTCTGAAGCTCACTCAGCCCATGGCTTCAGTTACGCTGAGGACTCTCAAAGCTATGTCTCACATCTAAATGGTCCTTCTTAGCTGGGCATCCTCTCCTGGATGTCCCATAGGTAGAGACAAAATGGAATTGATCCTCTTCTCTCTAAACCTGAACCTCCTGTGTTCTCTTGGTCAGTGAAGGTTATTCTTCTTCTCAGGTGATAAACAGAAACCTACATTCGAATTTGATGCCTACCTTTCCTTCCTTAACCACCACGCCCAGCCTACTGACCTGGATCTGAAAATTCTCCACATAAATATCTTTTAAGTCTATATCTCTCCATCCTTTCAACCATACCTTAGTCAGGTTCCATCACCCCTGCATTTAACTGCCACAGTTTCTCCTGATGGAGCTCCCATTCTCTACAACCAGAAGTGATGTCACTCTCCTGCCTTAAAAAAAATACACTGTTTCCCTTAAAGGTCCTAACTCCTGAAATTCATGATATGACTGCTGTCATCTGGCTCAACTTTGTGTCACACCATCCCTTCATTCTGTGCTCTTGTTATACTTCACTGCTTTTTATTTCTTCAATGAAGAAGAAACTTTTGTGCATCTTTTCCCATATACCCAGAGTAATAATTCTCTCCTTTTTGCCTAACTCTCAATCATCCTACAAGAATCAGTGGAGACATTAATCCCTCCTGAAGTTGTCTCTAAGCAGGGCCAGGTGCCCTGCAGGTGGCTTCCATCTCAACTGGTATCTTTCATCCCATCTCACTGTCTCCCATCAAGGTCCTTTCCACACTTGATGGAACTATCTGTTCAGTCATGGGTGACCACAGCTCCTAGCACGGCCTCCCCTGTCTATCACAGCATGCTTTCCCTGCACTAACTGGGCCTGGGACCTCTACATGGACCAGAACCATGGTTCTCAATCATTTTGTCTTCAGGATGCTTTTGTACTCTTAAAAAACCCAAAACTCTTAATGACCTTCTGTTGATGTGGATTATATCTATCAATAGTCATTATACTAGAAGTGATTATTAAAACTGAGAAAATTTTACATTAATTCATGTACAGTATTATAAATCCATTGGATTTTAAGCTGTTTTTATGAAAAATAGGTTTTCAAAACAAAAACTAGTTGATTTTTTTTTCAAGGCTTTCAAATACATTACTTCATAAATTGTAGCTAGATTTGCATACTTCTGATTTTTTTTCTGGAAATACAGTATAAAAAGAAAAATATGGGTTCCCACAGATAACAGATTAAAAGGGGAGGATATATGATTGTAAATACTCATTTTTTTAATACTACTGTGCACTCTAACTCAATATGTGGTATTTTCTTAAAGGCTAGCTGCAATGTAGAACTTGAAATAACATCAATTAACCTTTCATACTTTATTTAATTAAAATATATTAGTGCATCTTGTACTTCCAATGGATCTTTCACCCAAGTATGATGGATGCTTTTAGTAACATCATACGTTAGTCATCAAAAAATATTAATTCACTGATTTATACAGATCTTCTAAATGTTAACACATTTCATTATACAAAATTTAAAAAATTGTTAATATCACTCAGAACTAATCGCAAAAGTCTTTATTGAGAAACTATCAAGCTCACAGGGTGGAAACAGTCTTTCAAAGCCTAATTTTCACTTAAAAGCTCAAACTGTATCACTATCACAAATGCCATCAGTTGTTTTACTGGAAGTGACAGGTTCACTTCACTTATTTTTAAGAAAATGTTGACCAAATGCCACAGTCTGCATAACAGTCTGTCAGTCATTCTTTCAAATACAAATAGTTCCATTAAAGTAGTGGCCAGTTCCAATCTTATTTAAATGACTGCATAAATATTTTTCTTGCGGACACTCATTGGGCTTTAACATGTAGAGTATAGGATACCTCCCAGAATACTAAAAAGATGTCCATTTGATGATTGAGACTTAATAAAGCTCATATTTTTGTGGCATCTTCAAGGATATTAATTTGTGAAATAACAATTTTTTTCAGTTGTGCAGGCAAAGTGGTAAATAAAGTGATTACTATTATTGTTTCCATTTGGGTAAACTTGGTAAAATAATTCTGACACTTTACCTACCACTAATTACTTCTGTACCATCATTATAAATGTCAGCAGAGGAAAGCCATGTTGGGACTGTGGAAATGATCTGGATCTTCACAGACATCCTTGGGGCTGTAGATCACACCTAGAGGACTTTGAAGGAGATAAAGGAATATAAGGAAGGCCCTCACAACCCAGCTTGGATGTCTAGGACAACAGGACCTGGGACCCTGACCCTTGCAGTCTGAAGTCTGTCCCCAGCATCTTTGTCATGGCAAGCCCCGCCCATTTTTACACTCAGGCTTCTCAGTTGCTTCGTCCCACACACATTCCACATCTCATGCCAATCTTGGTTTAGTCTCTAGATGTTAATATCTAGGCCTCAACAAAAATCTGAGAATTCGTCCCTGGTTCCATTTCACTTTTTGCTCTGGGCCTGGCTGTTTGGCCTCAGGGCCCACAATCATGGTAAGGTAAACCCTCACTGGTATTTTTTCTGGACCACCATGGGATGATCTCCAGGTTGAACTCCCGCTAGCTATACATGTTGCACTGTGTTGGGATTGGAGGGGAGCTTGGAAAGGATCTTAAAAGATTAGGAACTTGGTATAAAAATACCTCACTTTGAAAGTAAAACAAAACTGTTCTGTTGTTTCAAATCTTGCAAGACAAGGAAAAACAGTCTTTCTTTACTCTTGCAGAGAAGGCTAAAAATGAGTTTTCATCTAGTCAATGAGCATATGCTGACAGAAATGCCCAACATACTGCAGTTTTAAAGTGTGTGCTCATCTATTTTGCTTCTACCAGTACTTTGTGAATATGTACCAGAAGCTTGGCAAATATGAAACCTTGGTAAATGCACTGTTTGATTATCAGAGCTGGACTTAGGCATACACAGGACAAGTTAGACTCTAATTTTCTAAAAAAAAAAAAAAAAGCTTTCAACAAATAAATAAATTTGGAACCAAATTAGCAAGGTTGCTAAGTGACCTATTGAGAAACTCATCATGAAAAAAGAAATGCTCTCTTCTCCTTGAACATCTCTTGAGCCACTTTTCTGAGCATCTGTCTAGAGCTAGGGTTTCCACATCTGCACGATAACTTCTGGGTACTCTGCATGCTCCATCCAGGAGCATGTCTTCGTGAAACAGCCTTCAATTTGGACAACAGCCAGCAAAGGAATATAATGCCTTGCTCATCTTTCCTTAAGCATTTCACAAGGGCAGTCCCAGAGTTTAACTTCTGATGGGCACTGTGAGCGCTGCCCTGGAAAAACAGCCCTAAAGAACAGGATGGGCTGCTGGGGGGCACTGTGAGTCTGTGCTCTGAAAGAGCAGGCTGGCAAGATGGGCTGTGGGAAGCTGAAGCCCAGTCCCAGCACTGTGTCTCTGGACAAGTGAATGCAAAGGTAGCTGCTTCTTCACAAACAGGAATGTGCTGGCCTCTGATGTGAGTCTTCTTCCACCACTGAGAAGCAATTTTCAGATCATGATATCTGGAGACAAACTGCCTAAATTTAAATATTAGCCCCATCACTTACAAGCTGAGTGACCTTGGAAAGAGATTTGACTTTTTTAATCTTCAGAGTCCTCATCTATAAAATAGAGCCAGAAAGCAGACCCAACTTGTGAAGTTATAAGACTGTGCAAGAGATAATCTATATAATGTGATTAGCACAGTGGCTGGTGTGTAGTAAGTCTTGGCAAATGACAGCTACTATTATAATTAGCATTATACTTTTGTGAGCATAAGCTATACATCTCTAGGAAGGAGAAGAAATGCACACAGGACTTTTAATATCCTCCCCTACCAATCCAGGAGAGGATTCTTAGAAAAAGTTGAAGATTTTATCAGATTTCTGAGACACAAACTGAAGAATGTCACTAAGCAGTAGGAATGTTTCCACCGTACTTGGCAAGAACTTGCTAGACATAGACATCTTGCTTATTAACTATCATAAAAAAGATATAGTCTTGTTAAATGCCACAGAGAGGTCTCGACAATTCTAGTTAGAATCCACTGACTGCCTCAGTTCTGATGACCTTCACCTTTACTCTGCTTAAAAATCAACCTTCAAGGCCTAGACCATGAATTACTCAGCACAGAAATTGTTTAATGTGAAGACCTCAATATTGGCTTACTACACACACCTCCCCACACTCGTGTGCTGTTGTTCATTCACTTCTGACTTCACATCTCTGACGCTCTCAGGATTTTAGTCACTCTGAATCCTCTCAGTATATAAATGTCTTTGTTTCATGTTCTTCACACAGCCTAGAGCCCACGGTGTGATGATTATATTCATGCTGGCCTTGATTCAGTTCTCCCCCCTGGCCTGTATCATAACCAGCTAACACCACCCAAACCTGAGGTCAGTGCAGTCGTAACTCTCATATTAGGCTTTGGATTCCATTGCTTCTCTCTTTTCAAGGACTTGTTCATGAAACCCACATTCCCATACCTTTACTTATACTTTTTATCTCTTCTCAACACATATACACTCTATCTTTTCAGATTCCAAGTTACTTTTTTATCTTCAAACAGTATTTTATATCTAGTTCTTGCTACTTTTTCATCATGAATTCACTCCTCAACTCAAAGCAATCTTGCCTCTGTCCCATTATTTTATCAAACTGCTTTTGCTAATGACTATCAAGGTTTTTCATACTGCCAACTACAAGAAATCCTTAAAAATCCTTACCTTTCATGATCTTCCAGTGGCATCATAAGCTGTTGATCATTCCTTTTTTTTTTTTTTGGTGGAAGTGGGGATTGAACTCGGGCCCTCACACTTGCCAGGGAAGTGCTTATTCCACTGAGCCATCTCCCTGACCCCATGATTGTTCCTTCTTGTTCTAAACTTTTTTCTGACCTTTTACATACCAGTGGTACTCAGATACCCATCACTGCCCTTTACTTTTCTCATCCTGTGAAACCTCACTCAGGGTGACCTCAACATAGCCCCCCAAGACTCTAAACCCTCTGAATTCACACACTGATCCCACCCTGCTCAGACAGCTCTGCTATGTGGAGACCCTGTACACACACTCATCAACAAAGTGGAATGTGAATTCAGAAGTATTTTTATTCCATATCTTTCTTGTTACTATACTTACCAGCTGTTCGGCTATAAGAAAGTTACTTGATTTTAAACCTCAGTCTCTTCACCTTTAGAAGAGGGGCAAATCATACCACTGATATCTACCCATGTAGTTGTTTTGAGAAATAAATGAAATAATGCCTGTAGAAGCACATAGTTACCATTTAATAATGTCAGCTATTGTTGATGTTATTCTAGGGTTGTCTACCCAAGGCTATAAGGTAATCAACATTCATATATCAAAAAGAGCAACTCAACCCCTATGTTCCTCCTTCATTACTATGAAAATCATCATAGTTCTTATCCCTTGAGTATTAATATCTATAACTTTCCTTTAAGTGAAATATTAGTAACTCCCACCTAATACATGCAGACCCCGAGCCTAGGAAAGTTAGTGACTACAAAAATGGCATGTAGGATCCAACCCTTTATTCTTGTGACTCCAAAGATCATGCTTCCTAGCACTGACATACAATTTTGCTGTTCAGTTTCACAGACAAATTTGGTATTTTTATCTTAAAACTTCATTCATCTCATTCAGCTACATCTATTGATGTGTTAGAGAATCAGCTCTTATGAAAAACAAAAACCTGACTGGTACCATTTGTTGATCTCAAGCAAATGGAAGGTCACTGAAAAGATAGGCAAAACTGGCTTGAAGCCTGAGTGGGCCTGGGTCAACACAACACTTTTACCCAACAAATTAGCACATCTATTCATTTGGATCTTAACCATTTGACTGAAAGCAATTTGCTAAAACCAGTTAATCCAAAGCAAGTTGGTGAAGAAAATAGTTAAAATAACTTGGCCAAGAAGAAAAACTGTTCAATGATAGGATTCAGAATTTTTCTCATTTTTCATGATTTAACTTTGACCAATTTTGCTCCTGAATGTCCAACAACAGGCTGTAAGTGTCAAAGTTGTTTTATTGTTTGTTTTTTTTGGCAGAACCAGGGATTGAACTCAGGCCTTTGCGCTTGCCAGGGAAGCGCTTATTCCACCGGGCCATCTCCCTGGCCCCAGTGGCAAGGTCTAAATTGCACAGATATCCTTCCCCATGTCCCAGCATCCTCTATGATGCAGCCTTACACACATCTCTCTGTTCCTAAAGAGAGCCATGGGCTCCTTTCCCTAGGCCTTACCATAAATCATCCCTCGGTCTAAAGTATCCACACTTCCACCCCAATATTTTTGCCTGGCTCCTTTTACTCAACTTTCAGCTTAGCTATCACCTACAGAGGGTTATTTAGAATAGACTAGAAGTCAAACAAAAAGACTTAAAGTGGGAGCCACACACAGTGGTGTACGCACTAAGGAGGCTGAGACAAGAGGATTGTTTTGGGTTGGAGCCTGCTTCAGCTACATAGTGAACTTAAAGTCAGCCTGAACTGCATAGTGAGATCTTGTTTCAAAAACTAAGTTAGGACAGTACCTGTATCTAATAATTAGCAGAGTACTTATACAAGTGATACTAGTTTTCAAAACATGTATGTTGTGATCCTGTTTTGGTGAGGAAGAATGTAAATGTATGTAGAAGAGCATCTTCCAAATTTGTTTCTAGAGGTTTGAGAAGGATTTTCTAAATGTAGGTGGGATTGTGTGAGATATTTTACTTGTCTACAGCTTCTGCAAGCATTCCTTCTATAATGAGAAAATATATTTTGGCTAGATACTTGTATTCTTAATAGTTTGATATTCCAATATCCATTATTAAAATCAATTTTGGGCCCCAATGACTGGCTATTCATTAAATAGAAAAAGAACCTAGAAAATGATAGAAAAAAAATCAAGTAATTTCTTACAACATGTATATTAGCCTTCCTCTTGCTGGCACAAAATATCTGACCCCATAGTTTAGAGGAAGAGAGGTTTAGTCTGGCTCACAGCATTAGTTGGTTCAATCCATGGCCTGCTAGCTCCAAGGCGAAAGCTCGGTGTTGGAAGGAACTAGCAGAGGGAAGCTGCTCACATCTTGGCAGCAGGAAGCAGACTGAGGAGGAGGAGCTGGGGACAAGAACAGAACTTCCCAAGTCATGCTTCTGTGGCCCACTTCTTGCTATTTTCTACCTCCTCACAGCACATTTGGCCATGAACTTGTCAATGGATGAATCCACTGCAGAGGATAGCACCTCCAAAATCCAGTCACCTTTCACAAGCCCCATCTCGGACCGTGTGAGACTTCTGGAGGACATTCAACATCTAAATGATAACAAAACATAAGGCATCACATGATGTGCAGAAATGATCAGAACTAAAGAAATCAGACAACCAAGAGACAAACTTTCAACTAAAGCACTATTTCAGCAAGATTCCTGGTTTGACTAAACTATTTTTGGCCAAATTTTGTGCTGTTTTTAACTCTACCTCCTTGAGACTGCTTGTGAGTCTCTAATTTTCTCTTTTACATTCCTTCTGTTACCAGGTTAGGAAAATGACTGATTTTCTTAGTGCACGTGAGCTCCTTCATTGTCACGCCTAGTTCTTGGCATCTCTCCTGCCTCGGGTTCTCCTCCTTTGCACCTCCAACCCTTCCCAAAGGAGCCATGTGCTCTTTGTTCCAGGAATGCAAATGAATTCAACTCCTTATACATCTACACATGCTGTGTTCTGAGATACTTTAAAGTCTACTCGTGTGCATGCACGCACATACTGATTGGTGTTATCACACCGAACAGGATTAATATTACCCTGCCTGCCTTATGGCCATGGTTGTACCTTTTTTGTCTGGTATTCTGAGTGCCTCAGACTGTGCTACCCAGTGTACTCTGCATATCAATAGTATCTTTACTTGGAAGTTTGTCAGATGCAAATGTTGTGGACCCCATTACAATATTTCTGCATCAGAAACCCTATTGATAGGCCACAGGGAGGATGTTTTTAGAAGACTACCAGATGATTCTTACGCATCAAAAGTTTGAGAAGCACTGCTTGAGACATATGTTAATATTGCTGAATGAACAGACAAATGATTAAAAACTTAGGAACACTTTAGCACATTAAAAAATCCAGTTCTAATCCAGGGTTCTGTGCATGTGTATATACATACATCTCTATATATTTATATGTATATAAATCTATATGTTAGTATGTACAGTGGTACCTGAGTTCATGAATGCTTTTGTTCATGAACAAACAGAAGCATTTGGCAACATCTTGATTTGTTTACAAACTCTACATCAGGTGACAAACCCAACTGCGCCATCTTTCCCACATGAACACAAACATGGTCATCATATATATATATATATATATATATATATATATATATATATATATATATATATATATGATCACTTAAGGACATTTAACTTTCTCCTCTAAAAAGAGGAAGTAAACACAGGATTTCATTTGACAGGCTTTATTTATAATGGTCTATTGTTCAGGAAATTTCTGGGACTCCTTAAACTGTATTTGTATTACAGCTACTAATTTGAGCTAGAGAACCCCAGCTCCAGGAAGTTAAATGCTCCTTATCTTGCTAAGGCCCACAGAGCAGTGCAGTGTGATAATTAGGCTTGGCCTGAACAGCTTCAATTTTAATCCGTTGCTTAGTCTACTGCACAACAATGCTCCTCCACATGTAGTAATAAAGAGTTAATTTGCTGTGCAGAACTTGGAAGGTCATAGTAAATACTTGATGTTGTGGTCAGACAATGAAATGTGCAAAAGTCCCTACCTTCTATGTGATCACAGCCTAAAGGACATTCCTATTGGCCAGGTGTGATTTGTTGGCCTTGTAATATATATAGGAAGCCTTTTTACATCTCCCTCTATAGGTGCTGAAATCTTGGCTCACACCCAAATGCCCCGCTTGGGTTTTGTTCAGGCAAGATTTCTCCCAGCTGCTTTATTTGTTCCATGATTACATGTATGAGCTTCCAGAATGTACGAGATCACAAGTCAAATGAAAGGCTTCTGTTCCCAGTTCATGTAAAGAAATAAAATTTGAAACCAGAAGAAACAACAACAAAAAAAATTAGCTAAATGAAGGGCTGAGTATAAACAACACAATGGTATTACTACTAAAAAGTCAACATGTGTTAAAGTCCTGAAGGAAAACAGGCACAAGAGTAATCATGGATCTTTGTAGTACATTTGTCATCACAGTGACAAAGGGATTCAGACTTCTCTCCTAGCACTTACAACTTGAGGTAAAGCAAGCTGATAGAAATGAAAAGTATATTTATATTAAAGAATAAACAAAAACAATCATAAAGAAGGATACTGTGTACCTAAAAATGAGATTTGGACCTCATAAAGACCAGTCATCATTCAAGGCAAGAGCCTAGAGATTAAGATCAAGGCATGCTGGGGAAAAGCTAACTAGGTGAGCAATTACCTGTGACAGGTGTAAGAGTATCTGGAGAACATGAGGGCACATAGGCTACAGATCATAGGACATGAGAGGAAGATGACCTTGAGTACAAAAATGGAGTCTGTCAAGGTCATCAAATGTCAAAATAATCTTTGGAAATTTACAAAGCAAAAATCTGCAGCTAGTCCCATGAGTCTTAAAATATAGTGGAAAGTAGTTAAAGTGGACAGGTGCCTATGACCACTTTAGATACATAATCCACAGGTACTGGCTGTGAGAGGTTGTAGAGTTGGTGAAAACACAGTTCCACTGTGTCACAAATGGGCCAACTGTTGCATGTAAAGATCAAATACAAGGAGCCCTTCAGAAGATGGTGTAAAAACCGTTGAATCTGGACCAACAGTCAACTGTTAATTTTTAAAAGTCTGCTCAAAAGGCAGAAACATACACACACAAAAAATGATACACCTTCTGGATGCACTGAACCACCCAGACCCCCTTGCAACAGCTGCTGATGGTTCACAGATCAGACCCTGGAAACTCACCATCAGCCAAAGGCAAGTGACCTTCCTCCTGCTGAAGGTTCTGTCCCCTCCCCAGCCGGGAGCCCACATCCAATGTCTGGTCAATGCAGAGCAACTACAAACTGTTTAAGTCTTCATCTAATAGTCTGTTTCCCAGAAACTAAATGTTTAATTTTAACCTTGAAACATAAACACATATTTGTTCCCTATGCCAAAGCTTTCATCTTTAAGAAGTAGTCCATTGATTAGCATGCCTTATTCCCTAGCTTACACCAAAAATGCATTACCTGTGATGTCCTATTTTGGTTTCCTAAAAGTATAAAAACTGAAAGTCCAATTGGAAAACAATGTAGATGTGGAATGCATCTGAATTGTTTTATCATTTCCCTCATGTTTTAACAATGATCTTACCCATAGTTGATGTGACAGTTTCTTAAAAATTGCAGCTACAACACAAACTGTATCACTGTAACCCAGAAGTGGGCAGGTTAGTCATATTAAGTACACTGACAGTGTCAAGCAACCATCACTGCTCTCCACTGCCAGCACTCCTTCATTTTGCAAAGCTGGACCTTATACCCATTATGCATTCATGCCCCCTTTCTATCTTCCCTTCAGTCCTGGGCAGCCGCCTTTCTATTTTTTGTCTCTATGAACCTGACTACACTGGATGCTTTAGTCAGTAACCTTTGTTAAGTCTCTCAAGGCCTTTGAAGTTAACTTTTATAGAAAAAGCAGCTGTCTTTTTGTACTTATATTGCATCTGCTTGTCTAATATTTAATTCAATTATGTAGTTACAACAACAAGTTCAATTGACATAAAGAGGTTTGGGAACAAACACAAACAAGAAACATCAGGTTTGAGAATGAACTGAAACTCAACAAGTTGAAGTAAAAATTCTTGATTGCCCTAGAAAGTCAGATACAAGTATTCATTATGCTTTGGGCATCTCGTGGTCTGTTTCACATAGGGACATGAAGCTTTCTTTCATCTGATGAAAAAAGTTTCTTCTTTTACATAAAATATGGTTAGTATTTAACAAGCACTTCTATATACTACTCACTGAGCTAACCACATGAAACACATAGCTTGCATAAAGTCCATAATCCCATGAGGCAGGTATCACCATCTTTTTTTGGTAAGATCTAGGGTCTCACTGTGTTGCCCAGGCTGACCTACAGTTCCTGGGCTGAAGTGATTCTCCAGTCTTAGCACCTTCCAGTTGGGACCACCTGCAGCTCCCACCAATCCAGCACATGCACCTCCCAGTCGGGACCACATGCACCCAGCCCACCAATCCCAATTCATGTACAGGATGCCTAGCATAGTGAGGTATGCAAGCAAGATATCCAAAGTCACATGACTAAGGAGTGTATGGGCTTAGATTTCCAGGTCAGCATGACTCCAAAGTTTTGTCTTTCACTCACTACACTAGCTTCTAAAACAAATACTAAATATTTGTATTCAGCATGGCAAGAATAAAATTACAGAAGTGAGTCTGTTTTCTATTGGCATCACAGAAAATAACAAAATATGTCACATTTAGTGTTTTTTTTTTTTTTTTGTCTTTTTGAGACAGGGTCTCACTATACAGTTCAGGCTGGCCTTAAGCTCACTTTGTAGCTCAGGCTGGTCTTGAACTCATCACAACAATCCTCCTGCCTCAGCCTCCCGAGTGCTGGGATTATAGGCATGCGCCACCACGCCCGGCTACATTTAGTGTTTTTAAAAAGATTAATTTAACAAACATGGGATGCACTTAGGTCCTCAGAAGAGTGTAGGTAGTACAATTGGCAATTATTATTTGTTTACACAGGAATTATTTTGGCTAATTAAAGGCAGAAGAGTTAGGCAATATTTGTAAGGGGAGAGCTGAAGTCAGACATCTTAATTATGCTCTCAGATTAGCACAGAAAAGAGAATAAGCTACAAATGAAAAAATGAGAACTTTATATATTGTAATAAAAACTAAATGTGCCACATCTCAAGATAACTCATTGAGAGAAAGAGGGAGCAAAAATTTAAAATAACTCGGAGTCAGACAGCAAGTGACTAGTCAGAGAGCTCTCACGACGATCTGTAGCAACATCCACACAGAAGAGCCATGTTGCAGATCTACTGGTGGTATTTTCCCAAGAAAATACAGCATGAATCTATAGTTGTCCATTAAAAAGAAATATGACTGACATCTCAAAACCAGAGAGTATTAAACTAACACACAAAGCAGGCAACAGGATTGCCATATAATAACAAGTAGAGGCAAGTTCCATGGAGCACTTGGCAGGAGCCATGAGCAGAAAGGAGGGCTCTTGTCCTTCAGGACAATGAGGTAGCTTCCTTCCACAGCAATCTACATCAACTAGCAAGAGGTCATTCCCTGTCTTTCCTCATCCAGGACTTGGAGCTATAAAGACAGCAGCTGCAACACTTAAAGGTCACCTGCAGCCAGGACGGGCTGCAGGCACCAGCCAGCTCTTTTCTTATCAATCAACAATTCATGGACTGACGTCATCTCACATGGGCTTGGCCCACGTCCTCTCTTCCTGGTATTCTAGCAGCTCCTTTCATGAAAGCTTCTGACCTGAACATCCATTTCTACATAGAACGCCTTCCGCCATGTCCCATGGATGCCTTATCTTTCTGCACAGTCCAAAGTGACATCATCAAACTCACAGCTGCTCCTCCTGTGCTCCCTGTCACCCTAAATAGGCCAACACTGACTCAGGCACACCGGCCGGAGGCCTAGAAGTCATCCCCAACTCTTCTGTGCCCCTCCACAGCATAAATATAATTTCAGTTATTTTTCTACCTGCTCTTCTACCACGACCTTTATTTTGGGCAGAGACCCTTGCAATAGGCCTCTTAGGAGTGGTCAGGGAGTCTGGATGATTTGTTCTGATACACAATCTCATTCACTGAGCTATAATTTCCTACCTAAATATCATGTTCAATCCCTGAATTAACTAGGGCAGAATTCCTAGCAAAAATGTGAAGAAAGATCTTTGCATTTTTGACATAAAGAATTTTTCAGTGTACTTTTTAAATAATTGGGTTACACCAAAAATTCTTTTCTGGCTAAATATAATAGGTCATCTTACTTTCTTTTAAAAATTAATTTTACTGTGTACATTTAAGGTACACAACATGCTGCTGTCTACTCATTTAGCAAATATTCTAGAGTACGACTGTGTGGCCCCCACTCTCAAGCTGTACCCGAGATTTCTAGACTTGCTCTCCACCCCCATCCCATTTGTGGTAGCCATTCCGCATTCTTTTTATTTTTTATTTTTTGGTGGAACTGGGGATTGAACTCAGGCCCTTGTGCTTGCCAGGGAAGCACTTACTCCACTGAGCCATCTCCCCAGCCCCTCCTCCATTCTTTTTATGTGTTTGACTTTTCTTAGATTCCATGTGTGAGTGAGATCATGTAGTAGCATCATTGCAGGCTTATGATTTTACCAGGTCACTGTTTTCCAGGTATATCCATGGTGTGGCAGGTGGCCAGCCCTCAGTCTTTTATAGGGCTGAGCAATACTCTGCTGGGTGGTTAGGAGTCATGATTTCTTTATTCATTTGCCCATCAGATATGGTGGCTGCTTTCCTACTTTCTACACTGAATACTGTGAAAAATGCTGCAGTGAACAGGGGTGTGCAGCTATCTTTATGAGGTAATGTTTTCCTTTCCTTTGGGTATAGGCCTTAGTTCTAATTTCTGTAGAAACCATCACAAGTACTATTTTCCATAATGGACTTTGGCCAGCAGTGAGCAAAAGTTTTATTTTCTCTATGCCCTTACCAACATCTGTTACCTTTTTGCTTTCTGCTAACAGTCATCTGAGCAGATGTGAGGTGGTGCCTCATAATGATTTTGACTTGTAGTTTTTAAATGATATCAGGTATCTTTCATATGCTTTTCAGTCCTTTTAGAAAAATGTCCATTAAGGATCTTGCTCATTTTTTAAATTGGGTTTGTTTTTCCACTATTGAGTTGTAAGAGCTCTCATAAATTTTGGGCATTAATCTAATAGTACATGGTTTGCAACGATCAACTTACTTTCAAGACTTTTTAAAATCTGGTCAAAAGACTTAAACTGCCATGATTCACTCTGGGAAAGACAAAAATACCTCCTATGATTTCTGCTCCTGAGATCTGCAGGGACCTCGCCTGGCCCTGCCAACAGCTCCCTCCAGTCTCCGTGATGGCACCACAGTCGAAGCAGCAAATATAGACCTGGTGTGGAATCCAAAATCTGCCACTTACTCACCCTGGAACTGCAGTGAAGCTACTCAATCCTGTGAAAGCAAGTTTTTTTTAGAAAAAGAAGGTGATAGTGTTTACTTTGGGGAGTGTTAAATTCAACAACCACCAAGAAAAACTAACTAAAGGTCAGGTGTTGCCTTGGGCATCTGGGATTCAGGGACACGAGTCATAGTTACGCCCTTTATGAACTCCCAGGCTAGCAGGGCAGATGGACACAGATCAAAAACTGTGCCAACCCAACAAGGCATGAGCTGTGATGAAGATGCACAGCACAGGAAACGCTTGCTGGACTGGAGGTAAAGGGGGAAGATTGAAAGAAAACCTACTGGAAATGAAACTGTGTACAAACACAACGTCTGGTGCCTAACAATAAAATAATTTTTTTAATGTCATGCCCCACCCTACCCCCACAAACACACACTTGAGCTTATACTTGTTAGCAATTCAATCTTTCTCTGGTTCTCTTGAAAGTTCATATCTTACACTGACAACAGGATCCATGATGGTCACTTAGGAGAAGTTCTAGTTTAATGGTAAGATTCTTCTGACATTTCAGTGTCCCCAACACCTGCTCTTGTAAAGATATGTGAAAGCTATGTAATTGGCATTTGCAGGCTCATCTGGAAACTGGGCAGATGTCTTTAAGATTTTTTAAAACCTTCATTAAGGATATTTCTCAGAGACTGTAAGTTCTAAATTGCCGTCTAGACAGGAAAAGTTTGTCATCTGGAACAAAGACAGAAAATGACAACTTTTGATTCAAACACTTCATATTTTTTAACACAGGACCTCATTATCTTATACAAAAACAGGCTAAAGAGTAGACAATAGAAATAATGAAGTGGAAACCAGAAATTTGGATATCTGACTTCTGTTTGTGGATAAGGTACTAAGCAAATGACTTGGTTAACAGATGCTCTCAGATACTGGATGAAACACCTGAGGTTGCAAACATTGTTTTATGTTAGAGACTGTGGTGCATTTCAATTAAATCCTCTAATTCCTTCATGTTCCTCCTCCTAACAGGGAGCCAAAGAGCCACTGCTGTGAGTGTAGGCATGGGGCTTCCTGCAGGTTCTACCTGTTCCTGGACCACTTGCTCTGATGGAAGTCACCTATCATTGTACGAAGACACTCAAGGCCTGATGAAAGGGACTTGTCCAAAAACAACAGGCACCTGCACACCAGGCACCTGAGTGAGCCACCTTAGATGGGCTCCTCCAGCTCCAGGTAGCCTTCAAATGGCTGATACCCGATACCTTGAGCATAAACTCAGCAGCACAGCACCTGCCTGGCAAGTTCAAAGTTCTAAGCTCAATTCCTGGTACCAAAAGGAGAGAAAGAGAGAGAGAAAGAGACAGAGAGAGAGAGAGAGAGAAAGAGAGAGAGAGAAAGACAGAGACAGAGAGACAGAGACAGAGGCAGGCAGACAGACAGGGAGTGAGTGAGTGAGTATACCTAGAAAGACCCAGTGCAGCCTCTCAAGTATCTGAGCCCTACCTGGAGGTTAAGATACTAAGTGCTTATTGTCTTAGTCTGCAAAACAGCATGGTAATTTGTCACTCAGCAATGGATAACTAAGACACAAGCTAGTGGGTCATAAGTGATGACGATTTGTATCCTGGACAGCATAATATTCTTAGCTTTAAAAATCCCATTAATGTCATTTTCTGGAGTAGAGAAGTATACTCCTTTGTGGAGCTATTGGGTTGGCCAAATAGCTCAGCGGATTAAAGCACCTGCAAGCAGACACAGGGGCCAGAGGCTGGACCCCCAGGCTTGCTGTGCCAGCCCCACCTATCAGCGCACTTGAGACAGCACTTGAGACTGGGCGTGGTGGCGCGCGCCTGTAATCCCAGCTCTTGGGAGGCTGTAAACAGGTGGATCACTATGAGTCCAATCTAGTAGTGAGACTATAGACCCTTCCCTAAAATACAAAAACCCACAAAAATAAATAAATAAATGAAAATAAAATAAATACAAGAGCCACAAATGTGGGTTAGGAGCCAGTGCAGAGCTTAGACTATTTCTACTTTATTTTACCACTTTGCATTCCCTACCCCAAAGAAAGAAAGGCTCCTACAATTTAAAATATTAGAACTATACCTGCAAAAAAGTGCGATGAGTTGTGACTGCTAAAGAAGCAGTTTAAAATAAAACCAATGGCAAGGTGGCAATAATGAGAGCAAATATCTCTCACAAAATTATAAAAATTAGGCACAAAAGTGAAAAAATCCTAGCCATAAGCATTAGATAACAAATAACAAGTTTTGAATTTTATAGAAATGGTAGTTGGGGCATTTAAATAATTTATTTCATTTCTTTAAAAATATAATTTTGTATGGTTAGCATGATTTAGTTTTTAAAGGTCCAAGGTGTTACATCTGCAAACAGAAGAAAGGGCATTTTATTCTCATTTATTATTTATCACTGTTCTCAAAAGTTAGATTCATTTATTCACAAATATTTCATGTATATCTAATTTCTGCCAGAAATCACCCTAGAGCCTGAAAATAAAGTGACAGAAACTATATTTTGTGTCCCTAAGGAACTCAGAATGGCTAACTAGTACTTCTCACATGAGCATTACCTGTGGGTATATTTTCAAATGTGGATGCGTAAGCCCTTTCCTAAAAGCTCAAATACTAAAGAAGGGATCGGCCCCGGAACTCCATGTTGCTAAACTCATAATTGGTTCTGATGCTCAGCCAGTGTGAAGAATCACCACAGGGAACAATAATATAATACAACCCATTTTCTCTATCATCAAATATTTATTGAATACCTGATCTGTAGTAGAGGTGCTAGGTGCCAAGGATACCATGCTGTGCTTTTAAAAAAAAAGTAATCTGAGGCTAGAAGCCAAGTCACCTGCAAGAAGGGAGAGATGGGAAGCTCCCATCACAAGCAGAGGGTAGTGCGCCTCAAAGAAGCAGGAAGTTAAGGTGTTATGCTTTATATTTAGATGTTCCTCAAAATCTCTCGTGCTCACTTGGGGAGCTCACTGGACTGTGAATGTGTGATATCAGTGGATGAGCGCATACCTAGCTATGATCTGAGAGGTGGAGCCTGGTTAGAGGAGGTCAGCCTCTGGGGACGTGACCTGGAAGGATCCACCTCCCTCCTCCTCCCTTGATCTCCCTCTCTGCTGCTTCCCGCTGCCGCTCTGAGAGCTGTTTCTTCTCTGTGAGGCCCCTCTGCCATGTTGCCCAGCCTTGAAGCCAGCTGAGGATGAGCTGAAACCTCTATAAAATGTAAAGCAAAATAAACCTTTCCTTATTTAATTTGTGGGCATTGGGTATTTTGTTCCAGCGACAAAGACACAGGAAGAGAAGTATGCACAAGGAATACCCTGATCACATTAAAACTTGGGACCATATTATTTAGCAGGCTTGATCAGTAAATGGAAAAACAAACTACATAGTTAAGGATTCTGAACTTTTTTAAGTTTGAAAGAAACCTAATTGAGCCTGTAATATCTTCTGGTTTAGCTGAGAAACTCTAGAAATTAATTTCCCCAAAGTCATGCATAAAGAAGGGTTCTAATATGATTTTTCCTTGATCAGCACCTTTTAGGACTAAAAGATGTCTTCAAGAACCAGGACAAAGCTAAAATGTGTTTCTTAATTCTAAAAAAGCTTGTGTGGTTACTACAGGCTACTATCTCAGGTACCATCAATCTGGGCCTTTTGAAAGGTATAATCAACCAAGAAAAAGGTAGATGTGAAAAATGAAAAATGTCTTTGAAGCTATTTCAGCTGCTACTATTGGAAAATGTTTGAATTGAAACTCTAGTAGGCATAAAACAAGCTTATAGAAAACACTAGTTTTGGAATCTGAATCAATGACCTAGAAATAAATCTCAGAGAGGGATAAGTGAAATCTGAAAAGAGTAGAATCAAACAATATCAAAATGTTATTTCCAAATGGTTTGTAAAAATAGTGTTTTGGAGCTACAATGTAAAAATAAGCACACTTTAAATCTACAGGTATTAATGATATACTGGCATTTTGTTACATAACACTAGTCAGCTGAGGAGTGAATTTACTTCAAAAGGATTTAATATTACTTACAGTAAATGAGGATCCTATGTGATAATCCCACCCCTAACACAAACTCTTCACCCTTCTTAGGGACTTTGTTAAGTGCTGACCACTTCTGCTGCTTTTCTGAAATTCTTCAAACACCGACAATTTGTTTTTCTTCTATGTATGACTAAACTCAGACCTCTTATTCCTTGAGTTCCCAGTTCTGTCATTTTGAAACAGTCTTCTCATTGTTTACAGCAACTGTAGGTACCCTGCTTCCCCCCTCTGACCATTTCCTCCCTGGCCTCCCTCCTAAGCTCGACCTGTAACCCTTTTCTCTTTCTCAGCATCAGTTTACTCGATCATGGCACCATGGTTCTCTAACCTGTCCAGCTTTTCCATCCTTGGACCCAACCCTAACGACTGTGTTCACATTTCCAAATATTCTATACCTATAGAACACCACTGGTGGTGGACCAATGTTGTGTATGCCAAGGTGGCCAGTTTCTATCACTGAAACTCTAAGGGTCGCCATCACTGCTATAGAGCTTATTTGACTTTTTCTGTGTTAACCTTCTCTTCACATGGTCAGCATCTTTATCTTAGAAATAAGACTTCATCAATCAGACATTGGTCAGTAACTATGGCTTCCTGTGGAGAGGCTCTTCATTTTCTAGTATCTATGTTCTACATCCTGAATTCTGATGAAGGCCTTCCTTATCATGTCACTTCCTTGACCAAGAATCAGTGCACGCCATACTGCATCCAATCCCAATGTCCCTTTGCTTAGAATGCTTCTTTTCACAAGGTAAATCTAATACTTTCCCCAAGTTCCAACACGATGCTCTTTCTCAAATGATGCCCTCTCAACCTGATCCCCATCCACAGTGAAATTTTCCCCTCGGGAGTGGTGTTTGAATCACACTCTCTTGTACAGACCACAGAATGTAAGGCCACTACAGCAGAAGGGTGTCTGTAAATGTTTGCTAAATGGAACTGAATTATACTGCAGCTTTGCCAAAGTTTAATTTTAATTACAGAAAGATAGAAGGAAAATAGAAAGCATATCTTATTTCAACTCTTAACTATTATTACTTTGATTTCTTAAACAGTAATAACAGAAACAGATACTGAAAGCAGTTTATCTTAAATTAGAAAAATCACTGGAACAGAATCCTTTAAACATTCATGTTAGTTTTCACTCCTCTAATTCTCTAGCTAGATCTTATCACTCTGAATATAAAGGATCTTTTGGCAACTCAGAAGCTGAGGATTGATGACAATGGGAAGACTCAAATATGTGAAGGATGAATTGTGTCCAGAAAACCATGGGTCAGAGAGATACTTTCCAAATGGGAAATGAATTCTGACAGGAAGCTGCCTGCTGGGAAATGAAGAAAGGTTTTGAAAAGCTAGAAATCATGATTGAATTTTAGCTGTGTTGACTAATGGAAATACACATGTGGAATCTCCAATACATAAACTGGTTTGAAAACGTAATTATACAGAAGAGAAACCCAAAGATCTTTTAAAATCTGAGCATATACATCAAACATGTTAATGTGTCACAGATAACAGGTCTGTCTTAAAAATACCTGATGCTCAAGAGAACTTTGCTAAGCATATAAATCTTACATCAAGGTTAGCGCCTGGCTGGGTAAAACTAGCAGGAAGTTGCTGTAAGACAGACTGTGCAAAATCACATGTGAAAATTAAACTTATAATACATCCTTGGATCTAATCTCCTGTTCCTTATTTCTTTCCATTTATGTGTGAGATGTTTTCATTCATTTTCTGAGCATTTTTGGAGCATCTTCCATGTGCCAGGTGCTATCTAAAGCTTTAGAGACTCACTGATCCCTGTCCAAAAAGAAGTTACAGCCAAATGAGGGAGCTCACAGGCATGGTGGAAAAATATGAAGACTAAAGGACAGGAAATGACTAAAGAAGAAATAACACAAAGTGGAAAATTTTAGGTTTAATTCTAAATTTATTAAACTGAGAGGAATCCAACAACTGAATGTTAAATAAAGCCAGCTAAAAAGTCTTCCAACCTCCATAGATTATAGATTAAGTTTTCAAAAATTATCAAGTCCAAATGCATCAAGGCAAACATGTTGCCAAATAATGACTAGGTAAATAGAGCAGTGCTTAGCACCTTTAGTTAAGAAATTGCCTCGGGCTGGTGAGATAGCTCAGTGCAGGGACCCAGGTTTAATCCCTGGTACCACATGCTGTACCAGCTTGCACCCTAACCCAGCTACTGAGACCGGGCGTGGTGGCACATGCCTGTAATCCCAGCGCTGGGGAGGCTGAAAACAGGAGGACAACTATGAGTCCAAGCTGCATAGTGAGACCCTGTACCAAATACATAAAAAAAATTTAAAAAAAAAGCAAAAAGAAACTGTTCCAACCTTTATTTCATAAGAAATATAACAGTTGACACAATTTATTGTGGCAATGTTTTCTTCAACATAATAAAAGAAGTTTAGAATTATATTAATTATCATTTTATTATAAAAACAAGCATGAAAGGATAATAAGGAACCATTACAGACATTTTGGAAAACACACAAATGATCAGAAATGGAGTCAGAAATGTAAACTATTATAAAATAAAAATAAAAAAACTTAGAATTCAGCAATATACTGTAACAATAATTTTAAGGAAATAGAATAAAATTGAAGTACAAAAGCAAACTTGCTTGACCACAGAAGACGTTCCTGCCTGAGCCTCTTCCATCCTCTGCAGGTCCCCGTTCCTCACCCTGTAACTGTTGCCTCTCCTAAGGCAATAAGGAATTGTCTCACCTGCCTGCAACAGTTAGGAAACAAAGCCACAACTATTTATTTTCCATGTGTTTGCTTTTCTCCCATAACAGATCACATGCACTCCTTGAGCAAAGGAAGCATGTATTCCACTTTTCTGTATTCTCAGCAACTCGAAAGCACCCTGTAATGATTGATGAGGATGCATATGCTCATATTTATGTTAATATTTCTGTGCATACTAATGAAAATGGCTGAGGATTAAAATTTCTAAATATGTATATTCTGCTTGATTTAGAAGTACTTTTGAAAAACTAAATACAGCCTTGTATTTTTTAAACAAATAAAACTAGTTATATTTTTAAAGTTGAAAAATTCATTTATTTGAAGTTTAAATTTTCTTTAGATAAGCTATGAAGAGAGCAAAAGATCATCCAACCTTTCATTAACCAATTATTCTTATTTGCATCTTCTTCCCTTTCTGCTAAACTCCAGTTTCTAAAATTAATATGCTCAATGAAGAACGGTTTAATTTATTTAAATGACTAGTTCTAAATAAAACATAATTTTCCTAAACAAATAGGATCTGCATCTAGCTATCGAAGACTCTCAGGCTCAAACACCCTCCCTTTGGTATAGAATGTGTCAGAGACAGAAATAGTAGGGCAAGGAAGCCACACTAGTAAATCAGTAACCATAAGAATGAGTATCGGGGCAAGGCTGGTGTGGGGAGCACGAGTTTCAGGGTCTTGGGAAAGGCTCTGTTGCCCAACCTAAAACCAACAACTTCCCTATCTGTTTGCTAAGGCCTATTTTCTTAAAACATTATGCGAATAGACATAAAGGCTTAAACTTTACATCCTCCTATTTGTTAGCGTCTGCAGGTTCTTAAGACTCTTTCTTGGCCTCTAGCATCCCTGTAATTTGGGAGGGAATGATCCCATGCAAAGCTGTGCAGATAGGCTGTACATTCAGCAGGATGCAGTCCCTTTCGTCCTCAGGAAACAGTTCTTGGGTTATCAGGCACTCATGGCCCTCATCATTGGTTCATAGGTTGTGTTCACACTTTACCAAGAAGCCCAGGACTTCTGACCCTCTGAGCAGAGTGACACTCTCAGCTCAAGTTTGTGACGTTGTGGATGTTAGGCCTAGACTGCTATCATCAGTATGACAACTATAAGGGGAATCTGCCCAAGATAACCACAGACACGGCAAGGACAAGGCTTAATGACAACCAGAAATAAAAAAACCAGAGGCCTGATGGAGTTATATCAAGCACCAGTCACACCTCTGGATGTTTCAGTTGTGAGAGTCAACAAATTCTTTTATCACTTAAAGCAACTAAAGTTAAATCAACCACTTGTTATGTTGACTAAAAAATACAGTGTTTACATTTTTAAAATTTACTACAGATGCAGTGACATTTTTCCCCTCAAGATACTCCCCCTGCTCTGAACACTTGTTCTTGTTGCTTTCTGAATCACCTCTGCAAGTCCTCATTCCTGAGTGGCTTTACTTGCCTGGTGTGGTTGCCTGCATGTCCTGAATCAATTTGAAACATTTATGTTTCAGGGGCATTTTGATATTAGGAAAAGCCAGGAATCATGTCGTGTCAGAGCTGGTAAGTAAGGGGATGAGGACACGTCACAGTGTTTTCACAGCCGGCCTTTTATTTGATGCCCCTTGGCAGCAGCATTCACTATATTCTTGTCTTGCCTCATGAAGACTCTCATGAAAAAGGACTTCTAGAGCTACAGATTTTTATATATGGCGCCAGCGACAATGAGAAAGATATACAGGGTAGGGGTCTTTCTGGACATTCCTTAAATGACACTGTGACAATAGCCCCTTCTATTATGCCTTCAGACCCTAATCACCCTCATTGATAGATCTCCCATCCCAATCATATGAACACTCAGGGCCACACAGTACAATCTGTCTCTCCCCACCATAAAATTCCTGAAGTCAGATCCATACCTTCAAGATTCTAAACCCTTGATGTGGCCCATTGGGCTTCTGGACAGATTTGTTTCCGCTTCCTCTGGCCTCCCTCTTGTGCCCACAGTGTTCACTCCTCAGGCTTCATCAGCAGTCCCTCAGAGACAAAGGAAAGGCTCCTTTGCAGGCTTTCACACAGTGTGCACTCTGCTAGATTGGCCTCAGCCAAGCCCTGGTCTCCCACCCAGGGCTTCTTTTGACACTGACTGAATATGGATCCCTACAAAAAGCCACCCTATCAAGCTCATCATGATGTCCTTTGCTTTTCTAGGATAGCAGACAGAAAAATGAATAAGAATCTAGCTCACAGTATAATTATTTACTGCAGATTCACTTTCCAGACTAGACTCTAAACCCACACACAAAGGGTGGAACCAGGCCAACATTTTCTCCCCAGGTTATTGGGCCTGAATTGCCAAACGATTTCATGATTTCTGCTCGCTATTTGGTGTGGTACCTTGTCTCCATTCTAGGTCGGTGTCTATACCTTAACAGCTTCTAACTTTATTTCTGTCTGTCTGACACATAACTAGAACCTAAAATTGGGCATTCATGACCTCAGCTAATGTCTTAGCTCTCAAAATCTCACTTCCACCAACAGAACTTTTAACACAGCCACCACCATGTTAACACATGGCATTTTCAGAACCCACAAATTTAGAAACAAGACAGGAAAGCAGTAATAAAAAAGCAGGGTAGCTGACCCTAAGGAACAGCCTCTACCTGCTTCTCTGCTTCCACAGTGATCCTGCAGCCCCAGCATAGTGGCCACTGCGTGGCCTTATTCTATGATTTCAGTTTAATCCATGTGGTGAATAATCTATCTTCGTTTGACTTCATAAACATTTAGTATTTTCTTATAATAATGCAAATGCCTGTATTTTATTTATTTGGAGGAATCAGGAATTGAACTCAGGCCCTTGCACTTCCCAGACAAGTGCTTATTCTACTGAACCATCTCCTCAGCACTTTATATTTATTTATTTATTTATTGCATATGCCTCTAGAAGAATAAGATACTACCAGTTATACACATACTAGTATGAGTTAGATAAAGCAATATACTTCTCTACTAACTGAGCAAAGGCTTTAATAACTTTGGATAAGGGCAGGAGAAGCTGCTGGTGCCCTGGGAATGCTGGGAACCTCGGAGACAGGAGGCACTGAAGAAAAGGTGACCCTGGAGCCCAAGAGGGCATAGAAAAGGCTCCTCTCATCCTTTTCTTTCTCTATTTTAACACTAACAGGAGCTACAAACCTTAAGCTATGAGTGGACACTACAGTTTATTATTTATTATTATTTTTCAATACAGGGTCTTGCTACACAATTTGGACCCAGAGTGATCCTCCTGTGCTAGGGTTCGAGGTGCCTTCCACCATGCCTCGTTTGGGAGCCAGCCAGGTGGACTTGGGACCTCGCCTTTGCTAGGAAGATGCTTATGCCACCATGCTATTTCTCCAGCCCCACACTACAGTTTAAAGATGCCTCATGGGCTAGCAGGGGCAACTAAGCCCCATTTTTATATACTGTTGAATTTTATACTCTACCTTTCCAACTGATTAGAAACTACTCTTATTTGAGGTCTGTATTTTGCCTATTTCTTCTCAAGGGAAAAACCCCCAAAGTGGACCATAAGTGCGCCATAAGTAGCTGTTACCTGATAGATCAACACTGTGTAGTCTGGTGACCAAAATGGGGGGAAAAAAAGAAACAGAAAAAAAAAGAGTGATCTCTGAGACAAATCCTGACAAGAGTAAAGGATTAAGTGAAAGAAAGGTCCCTGGTGATCATCTGCTAAGATCCTGATGTAGTTTGCAAGCTGGGGTGGCCTGCATTTCAAATTATGCATTATATTTCAACATTTATTATGTATACGACAGTGTGGTCCCCAGAAAGAGTTTATAAGGATACAAAACATTCCTACTGAAAGGAGAGACATTTTGATTTGCTATCAAAACCCCCCAAGACAAGGCATTCTCAAGCATATGTCAAGATAATATACACCATGGAGTTAAGCAGCAATCCATCTTCCGTAAGGCCCTCTCCCGGAAACAGTGTAACCCAGGTCTTGGGGCTCTGGAGCCCCAGGTGAGATGGTGCTCAGTGATATTGCCAGCCTGGGTGTCCTGGGGGAGGCTTGCTCCTGCTACTTTAATGCTGCAAGACCTTGTTCTAAGTGCTCTGAAAGTCAGATTAAAGTATTTATTTGTTTATTTTTTCTGTAGCTGAATAAAGATAGATCTGCAAGCTGGGGATAAATACACTTCATACTCTGCCTTTGAAGCCCATTTCACACTAAGTAATTGAGTTCCCTCATGGAGACCAATTATAAATCAGAAGGAAAGTGACATTTATACTTTTCATGGCATACTGTAGATCAAAACTGTGCAAACCCTGCCTGCTTTCTTACATAAACAAATACATGTACATTAGGTCTGCTTCCAGCTATACATTAAAGAAATGTAACTATGTTTAACAAAATAAAAATACTTCTAATGTGCTTGTTCCACCCCTATCATACTTCAGAAATGTTCAGTTCAGCTTATCAAAAGACATTAACCAAGATATCAATGGTAGTCTGGCTGAGAACAAAAAGTATGGAATATATTTTCAAACGAGGGAATCTGAAAATCCTTAGCAACTATCAATGTTGTCTCCTCTTACACCTAGCGGTCAGAGAAGTGGGCCCAGCTGTCCTTACTATGTGATCATAATTATGTAACATTCCAATTTATAATAAGGCTAAAAAGGGAAAACTGTATGTATTCACATATGCTACTAGAATTAAAGGATTAAATGACAAAGAAGTGAAATTATTAAAAGCATGAGTTTTAGAATCCACAGAACTAAGCCAGCATTCTGATTAAGGGCCCACACAGTGCTACTTCTCCTTTCTCTGAGCCCCTTAACACACAGAGGGGTAGTGATGATAGCCACTGCAGGGCTGCCGCAAAGCACAAATCATACAAAATAAGAAAAGTAATTTCGTGTGTGACAATAGGTGATAAAAACTTTTAGCTAAGAGACCTACTAAAGAAGCTAGGGTCAGGAGCTGGTGAGACAGCTCAGCAGACTAAAGCACCTGCTTAGGCAAGCTTAGGTAAGTGCAGGGACTCAAGTTGGATCCCTGGCACCACATGCTGCCCTGGCCCCGCCCCCAAGCCGGTTACAGAGTCTGGGCCAGCGTAGTGGCACATACATGTAATTCCAGCACTGGGCAGGCTGAAAACGTAGATCACTATGAGTCTGAGCTGCATAGTGAGACTCTGTAACAGTCAAATACTTAAAAAGAAAAAAAAAAAACAAAAAAGAATCTAGGGTCTTCACTTGCAAGGTTAGCCTCACCAAACAGCAAGCCACACTCCCATATTTATTGTGCATTGGGGCACTCTCAGGAGCTACAACTCTTTGAGGGGACACAGGGAACACAAAACTCTCCTTACAGCTTCTCTAAATCTGAGGAAGGCTTGAAGAGTCCAGGTAGACTGAACACAGAATTTTGTGTTCAGTACTTTTCTGTCACTGTGACAAAGTACCTGAGGTAATCACATTGAGGGAAGGAAAGGCTTGCTCTAACTCAAGGTTTCAGGCCATGGCTTCTCAGCCCTGTTGCTCTGGGCCAGTGGCACAGTGTCTCATGGGAGGTGCACATACAGAGGATGCCGCTCATCTCCTGGCGGCCATGAGGCAGAGAGAGACAGGGCTCCAGGACCCCCTCAAGGACAGCTGCACGACCTAACTTCCTCGTCTAGGTCCTGCCTCCATTTGCACCACAGGCTGCTGACCAAGTCTTAGGCACAGGAGTACTGAGGAGCCCTTTAAGATCCAAGACACATAATTGAGAATGGAAGTAACACGCATGTAATCACCCTCATTCCCCACAGACAGTGAAGCTGGGACGAACACATATTACCCCAAATTGCTCAAATTCATGCATAGTGGTCTCTCATCATTATAAATGTAAGTATACACAATCTGCTTCCAGAAGTGATGAAAATTAACTGTATTTAGAATTAGACATCACGCGAAATTAATTATAATTAAAGACCAGGGAACTTATTTGCAATAATTTCATAATAATCTATTATTTTAAAAGGGTACAACACTGAACATCTACAGTATTTTTTCCATGGAGGTATACACGATTTCCTGTTGCGCATTCTTGTCAAACAGTACAGTGACTTTAAAGGAAGATATCATTCTCTGCTTACTAAAATCCACATAAGGATCTAACAAATATTATATAAATTATAGCAATTCAGTAATTCTAAGGTGACTTCAAAACATTACTAAAACTGAAACATAGAAAAGAATATGTGAAATAGTCTTATGAAGCACAATAATAAAAACAAAACTTGTGAGCCCATACCCAAGTTAAGAACTAGAAAATTACCAGTATCACCACAGCTATCTAAGTGTTCCTTCTTCTTCATAATCCCGTGCTTCATCTTCTGAAGCAAGCACTATCTGCAATTTTGCATTTATTATTCTCTTGCTTTTTCACAAATACTTTTTACTCTAAACACAGATCTTTAAATGTTTAGTTTGGCTAAATACTAAAGTCTTTATTTCTAGATAGAGTTGGCATGATACAGTACGAAAGGTCTAAGCTAAGGTGCCATAGCTGTTGCCAATCTTCCTTGCCAAGCATTATACATTATACCCTTGTTTGTCTTGAAGAAAACCAAAGTTCTAATGATTCTGCTGACTTCTGCCTGAGGAAATCATACATTTCTCTTTATTCTCACCCAGGACATGCTCTTGTTTAAATTACTGTCTGAAAGGCAGGGGAACATTCTATCCACCCAAGGTGAATCTTTGTCCAAGTTGTTTCAGTTGGGTGGGTTGAAGCCCAGCTGTCACACTTAAGGGGATGCCCTGTAGGAGATAAGTTGTCTGTGAATCACCAGCAACTACTGCCCTGCTTCTCTTTATTAACAAGAAACAAAGCAGAGAGCCGCTACTGCCTTAGTCAACAAATTTGTTAATTGCCATGAACTTCCTTTCAATTTTGTTAAGGACCAGGATTTCCTTAAGATTCTTCCAGAACTCCACCTCTCTATCAGCATCTATTCTTTCGAAAAACAACAAAAGTGAAAGATCTGGAAACTGAGCCTCCTTTTAGGAAGCCACATGCCAAAAACAGATATGCAGGCAGAAGACCCAGGGTGGCTGGATCACAGAAAAAGGACTTCATTATTCATAGTAATCCGCAAGACTGTCAGCACCTCTGGGTCAGTTCTCCTTGACTTTGAATTCTATGGAGTGAGGCAGATGGGCCCAAATGAATGTTTGATTATGTAAAAGGCTGGACTACAGAAGAGGTGAGTTTAGAAAACATGGACCCTTTTAAATGACCAGTATATTAGTCTCTTTTTCTGTTACTGTATCAAAATTCCTCAGGCTGGATAACTTGTGAAGAAAGGTTTATTTACATTGAGCTATAGTTTTAGAAGCTGACACCCCACAACATGGCCTTGGCTCTGGCCTATGTCGTGGCAGGTGACATCACAGCAGGAATGCCTGTAAGAGGGAGAGCTCTGTTCCCTGATAAGACAGGCAACCAGGGTGAGAGGAGGGGCCATTAATGACCTCACACGAGGTCCTACTTCTTAAAGGTCCCACTGCCTCTTAATACCATCACACTAAGGACCAAGCCTACAACATATGAATTGCTTCAGGAGCAAACCACAGCCAAGCCATAGTATCAGAAAGCCAGCCTGTCCACTGCTGTGGAGGAAAATAGTATCTATATCTCAAAGCGGTGTGAAACAACCCCTACAAACAACCCTGAAAAGATATTATTCTGGAAGAAAGGGCAGCCGTTAGCTGTGCGTAACTCACAAGCCATGTAGAACAAGACAAGTTTATAGCGCATAGTCTCCCCACAAGTTATGTTTAAAGTTTTAATACTATTTTTTTTAAAACTGCACAACTGTTTGAATTCTATGTTGATCATACAAGGAACAGTCACACAGTCATGCTTAGAGAGCTTCTTGCAGGAATATGTTTCTGTTTGTAGCAAATGGGTCCCCAAAAGATACATATTTATTAACACATATAATATTTGCAAGTTCAGGGATTCAGAGGTTTTGAAGGAATTTTTCCCACTCATATTTTTTTGCATTAATCATGAATAATAATTTTGTTCTACAACATTAGCTAGAAATTTAATTAATGTTTATTTAAAAAGATATGTGGTGAGATAGAGCTATAAAATAAAATTTGTACCAATAATAGTATTGAAGTATCTTTACTGTAAAGGTAAGTCCACCTCATTCCAGGAAGACTGCAGCAAGTCTCACAAATAGTCAGCTTCTCTGTGTTACTAATGGACCAACCTTTCCTGTACGTTACCCTATAATTTATACCTTTTCCTTAAGTCCGTCATATTCCCTGCATTACTAATGTGCTGCCATCCCCTTGATACTACCTTGCATTTTACCCCCATCCCCTTGACCCCATGAGATTTCCCCAATCACTGCTAACGTACTGACAGCTCAAAATTCACCCTGCATACCCTATAATTTATGCTCATGTTTTCAGGAAAGCTGGAAAGATCTGCATTGCTGTGTCTGGGGCACAAGAATAGAGACTGTTAGGTGGGTGGGCTCAGGATTGCACTGCAGCTCTAGGGACAAAGCCCCAGATCTGGAATGCAAGGAAGGTGCGAGAAAGTGATTAAATGTGATGAGGTGGGCCCTGAGCTGATGGCTGAGTAAATAATGAGAAGGAAGATATAAATTTAAAAATCTGTCCCTTTAACAAATTATTGGGGCTCCACACAATGAGAAGAGTTTATAACAATAAGTTTCATATAGAGAACTCTGTTCTTTTTCACTGTAGTCTTTTTCATGAAACAGATGTCTTTTCACACACTAACAACTTCTCTCAGTTTGTACTATTGCTGTTTGCTGTATTTCTTCCTCCCCACTAAGTGGCAAGAGTCCTGCAGAAAGTGTTCCCTACATTGAGTTTCAAATGAGCTACAGTTGATGAGACAGAGGCAGTATTGACAACACTATGGGTGCAGGAAGCCATGCACACAAAGGGAGACAGGTGCAGATTCAAAAACTTTAGGAAACTTTAAATATTTCAGAAAGGCTGGTGTGCAGTGTAGGGAGGAAGGTGGCTGGAGCATGTCATAAAAGAGTGCCACCTGAAAGACTCTAGAAGCTGAACGCCACATGACTGGGAACTATAAAGAATTTTCAGTTCATCCGAGGCCAGAATAATCTCTCAAATGGCAATATGAGGGACACGTGAGAATGCCTCTAAACATGATCCTGGGAACAGGTAAACAAGTTAAGAGAGTAAGCAACAAGCTAGGATGGAGCTGACTGAAACTGACTCCCCTCCAAAATCTTAACCTTCAGCTCCTCAGGATGTGGCTGTATTTGGAGACAATCTTTAAAGAGGCAACTAAGTTAAGATGCAGCCATCTGGGTAAGCACTAACCCAACCTGACCAGCGTCCCTATAAGTGGAGCAACTCTGGAGTAGATGACCAAGGTATTTTTAAGCAAAGTCAAGATTAAATGCAGGAGAACAGGGTAATGGGGCAAGAATATGTTTAAAGGCAGAATAAAGTAGACTGCATGGCATTGCTGTTGGTATATGATATTTGAAGACAGCTCAGAATACTGTTTCTTATCTCACTGAATTCTCAGACACTTTTGGCCACAACTTAGAATGTATATCACAAGCTGTGTGCTATAGTTTAATAGGCATAATATTTTCTGTCATAGTGGCACATAATATGATGGGGATACTGCCTCAAACTCAATGAAATATAGTATTTTTCTCCTTGAAAGGGTGTGGCAGTTTTTTTTTTTTGCCTTCTACTTTAAAAGCATTCAGCTTTAGCAATGGGTAAATTCTAAGAACAACCTTTTCAACCCTTTCATATTATGGCACTGGGCAACTATTTTGAGAGCCAACCATCTCAACTGTGATACTAACCAGTGTCTAGTTTATGCATTATAATTTACTGTCTTCAACCTCTACTACTGAGCAGCAGGAAATCTCTTTGGCAGAAAGCTCTGTTAAGATGTGTCAAGAATAATGATTCTTAAGCATCCAAAGTCAGAAAAAGCCTGTTAATAAGATTCCAAGTACTACCATTCTCATTGAGTTGTTCCTGTTTGTTATTAAATCTGTGCTTTTTATCCAAAAGTATGGAATTGGCTTGCTTATTTAAATGGGGAGGGGAGACTTGAGATGCTACCACCTTAAAAGACATCATCTGGAGAAAAAGTTCAGTTTGCAGGTGGGATATAATCAAAGATGACTCTGAGGAATGTTTGTGATAGTAATCCGTTCATTAAAGGAACCCTGTGGTAATTGTGGCATGTGGGATATGTACTACTTTCAGTTTTTACAAGGTCAAATCTAAATCCATATATTGGAAATGCATTCTAAGTGCTGAAATATGGAATGAATTAATTTCTTATTTTTAAATGCATCTACTGGCCTTTAGAAGGTATTACTTATATAAAGGTACTTTTGAACTTTACAAACAGGTTGAACACTAACCACTGTCCAAATATTTAAAATAAGGTATTAGATATGCATACATAAAACAATTCAAATACAAAATAAGGTAAAAGATGAAAATCATTGCCAAGTGCTTTCCTAACATATTTTGATCATTTTCACAGATTTGTTCTTTTTATACTATTTAAAAACATGTTTATATTTAAAATATTAAATCACATGAACATCTAAATATATTTTCACTGTTTCATATAAAGGGTATGGAAAAATTTTACATTGCAAATCAATATCTTCACTTGGGGAAACTGATTACAATTCTGGGTCTAACTTTTAAAAAACTGACCCCATGAGAGAACAATAAATGTGACTGTTTATCTTAAACTTCTTTGAGGTCTACATTTACTCTCCATCTTGCCTGCTCTCATTTTCACCTTGTATCTAATTACAAGACATATGTCTCTTTCTTCCTTTAACTGCTTTTTGTATTTCCTTTTTCATTTTTGTAAATTGCTTGTTGCTAAGCAATGTGCATAACATTAGGATCTATATTCATTATGTTTCAACACCATCTATTTGGAATTACTTTCCTCTATTATTTTACCCTTATTTGAGTAAACTTAAAATGTTCTCTGCCCCTTCTTTCGACCTTTCTTTTGCCAAAGCCTGTTTTTCCATTTCCCTACCCTTTGATGACTACTCAGGAGCTACTACATTCGATATATAGCCTACCTTTTGCTGTTCTCCACTGCTTTGGTTAGGCTCTGGTAGAGAGACTTTTATATCATATAACTATTTTTCTCTTTAGTCTATTTTCTTTGTCTTTCATCTGTACTTAAAGACATTCAAAAGGTACCTCTTCTTTTATGAAACAGAGGTCACTTCCTATTATTTTTCTCTTATTACTTTTGCTGATACAGATATTGGTTCCCTCTAGTACATTATCATGGTATTGCTCTCTTCCTGACATCTCTTGTTTATGTAGTGGTTAGAATATTAACTATGGCACAATCCCATTAAAACCATATCTCTTATTCAACTGAAATTTGCTTCAGTGAGTTACAATGAAATGTTTCTCATGAGTTAAAATGCAACTAACTCATTTAGCTATGGTAAAAATACCTCACAAATGCCCCCCAAAACAAGACAAAAACACCGTAAGTACTTAAAACATTACATGCCATAATTTTCTTCTAGATACATCTGGATAAATATTTTGAAGAACAGCATGCTTTGCTTTTGCCAAAGAAAGTTAATTTGCAACTAACTTGCACAGCTGGGCTTATATAGACTCTTGCTCCTGCTATTATAATTAAAGATATGATTTCTAAGAAAGGATGTGAGTCTATGATCCAAGATTACCTGCTATTTAGCTTAACTCAACCTGCATATATGAGATTATGAGGTCCTGGCTTTCCCTCACTATAAGAAGGTAAAAGTAGGTTTCTTCCCCTATTACAACACAGGCTTATTAAAAAGTTATGGGAAGTTGTAAGTGAATTTCATTATGTATAAACTAGAAAAAAGTCATCCTGTCACAAACATCAAATACACCCACAGGTCTCCATGATAATATCAGTATATCTGTTTTCAGATTTAGACAAAGTTTTTAATTTTCATTCATTCCAAATGATGCAAAGTACACTTTCTTCACATTTACTGTATTATTCTCTCATGGTCTACATGTCTGTGTGTTCCCTGCCCAACTCTTCTCAACTTCATACCCTGAACCCTAATCACCAGTCCAGGTATAACGGTGCCCACTTCTGACCCTACACTCCGGGAGCCCAAGGCAGGAGGCTCACAATTAGCCACTTAGGGATACTCTATTTTAGAATGAAAGCTAAAAATGGGCTGGGGATGCACCTGAGTGTAAAGGTGCTAGACTCAATGTCCAGCTCAGGGAGGAAAGGAAGGAACTTAATTACCAAAGTGATGGTGTTAGAATGTGGGGTCTTGGGGTTGGAAATAGAATCCTCATGTTGGAAATTGGTGCCCTTATAAAAGAGCCCAGAGAGCTGCCTTGCCACATAAGAAGGCACCAGCTATGAACCAGACAGTGGGACCTTACCAGACCATGGGTCTGCTAGCACCCTGACCTTGAGCTTACAAGACCCAAGAACTGTGAACTGTGAGAAATAAATTTCTATTGCTTATAATCTACTCAGCCTATGGTGTTGTGTTACGGCAGCCCAAATGGATCAAGAGTGTCTTTCTGAGTGAGTGAATACAGGCCTGCATAACCAGACAAAAGGGCTCAAATTAACTGATATCATATTAAAAGATTCTTACCATTTTAAAAATTGATCCTAAACTGAGAATTTGCTACCATTTTTCTTTTCTTTTTAAGGTGGTTTGTATTTAGCTGAAAAATAATAACGGAAATTTAATAATAAAATAAAGGCAAATGTTAATTACTTAACAAAAAACAAATGATAAAAACATGCGAGCCATGACTATCATAAACTCTGTGGTTTATTGAAAGAAAGACCTTGATTCTATTCTAAGATAAATTTATCTATTCTAAGATAAATCTGCTTAATTCTATCCTGGGCTATTTCACCAAAATGAAAATGAATATGATGGTCTGGAGCCAGACCATTTGGTTTTGGATTCTCACCCCACCACTTATATAGTCAGCTAATTATGTTTGGGAACTTACTGAAGTCTGCACCTTACTTTCCTCATCTATAAAATGGGAAAAGAATAGAAGTTACACATTGGGTAAAAGAGGAAGCATTCCAGAATGCTGCTTGATCCTTCCTAGTAAGCAGCACCCTCTTCAGAGAGCTCAACTCTCATTGCTGGGTGGCACCACAGAACTTGTAAGCAAGCGCATCACCTCTTCCTGTGGTTTTCACTAGCACCCAATCTGAACAGACCTGCACACCTACTTGCTTCCTTACCCTGTGTATTTTCCTCCTAGCACTTACAGTAATTGGTAATTATAGTGCAGTTACTGTATTTTACTTGTTTGCCGAGATTTGCCACTTTATGACACAGCAAAACAGTGTAGTTCACACTTCTCTACTGCTTAGTCAAATGTAAGCAAGTTAATAGGTACCTCAAGAAATGCATGTTAAAAGAACAAATAAGTGAAAGGATAAATACTTGTGCTCTTTAGCCTCTTCAACACTTACAGATATTTAAAAAATTAGCTTCTCCAAAAGTCACTGCCCATTTATAAAAATAAAAAAGTTTTACCTAAACTACCTTTAGAGTTACTTATGTATTTGATCTATTAGATGCCTTGGAATCAATATATTTTGGGATTCTGCTACAAAAACCATGGCATAAATTTCATTTGTCTTAAATTTATCAAGAGTCAGGGTAAAAAGTTTGAGACGTGTATATGCTTGAACACAATAGTTTCAAACCTGTGTCTATAATTTAGGTCAGCAACACCTGTAAACCCAGGTACATGTATGCCCAGGGCTACACTGGCACAGTAGTATTAGTGGGACTGATCTCCAGAGATTCAGCTTCTATTTATAATCTTTCCAAAAACTAGTTTATTCAAGAACATACTTATGTGGAATAATATTTGTTTTCTGATCCCACTTCTGCTTTTAAGCACCTTTCTTTTAACTTATAAGAGAAAGGCACAATTCTGACTCAAAATGAATCTTCCATGGGTATTTCTTAGGTGTATTTATGGTGTCTCATGGACAAATAAATGTATTGGTAGCAGTGTACCTTTTATTCAAAGCATTATGAACAACTCAATGAGAGGTTCAAGTACTACTCTGCCTTATTATTTGTTCCTATTAAGGGTAAAGCACAATGTGAAATGTGGGAGATATATGTCAAGATGCTCTGAATTTGACAATGATAAAGAATGGTGTTGAATTTTGTGTAGTGCTCGTGACTCTTCTTTTCCCCAACCCTACCAAAGGATGCCCTGCTCTGAGAGAAAGTCCTATGAGCATAAGCCAAAGAGGTCACCCAAAGAAACCATCTGTGATGGTTTATTTCACCCGGATGAAAAACTTCTGGCAAATTTTTATAACTTACCTGTTAAGTCACTTATTTATTCATCCATCCATCACCACCTATCTAGCGCCTCACCTTAAAATATATGTAATGATACGTATGTAATGATACGAAACACAAATGTGCTATAGAAGGTACCTTTTGTAAATTTTCACTATTCTTGGGAATGAGAAAAACTTAATGAATATTCCTATATTCCCAAGCCTCAATTACATATAACAATGACTAAACGAAATAAAGGAGGGCCTGGGGAGATTCTATGACTTTTGTAACATAACAGTACAGCACACCTTTGAATAGGATGAACTGATATTAGAAGAACATTACATTTCTTAAAAGTCTGTTTAAAATAAAAGAAACATTTTTTGTAAAACTTTGACCCACAAAGGTGTTTAAGTATATACTAATTTTTTATTTACGCTTAAATCCCAAGTAACCTGCTCTTTCTAAGCCACTTCTCTTTTCATTTATTTATTCCAACTAAACTACTTGATAGGTATAGCTTTATCTGCCAGGATTGCATTGTGTATCTACTATAAATAATAAAAAAATCATCATACAATTACAGATTCTCTAAGGCTTATCTTTACTAATATTCTACGTTTACTATTAATGTCCACTGCATTCATCAACTTACTAAGAAAAATCATATGATAATGCCAATACTATAAAAAAAAATCATCTTATAAAAGTATCCATGGAAAAACATTTTAGCAAAATAGACTCACTTTTAATCTAATAATCTAATCTCTACCTACCTTCCCCCCAAAACACAAAACATTACCGAATACATCATATTTAATGTCAGATATAACCTTCCCCTCCCTATTAGCATATGTCTTATCTGTCACAGTTCCTGAAACTCTAGCTAATGCAATAAAAAAGACATAAGAATTAAAAAAGAAATAAAACTACCATTATTTGAAGAAGGCATGATTGTATGCCTAGAAAACATAAAGAGCACAAACTATTAAAACTGCTAAAATAAACTCAGAATTAATCAGTTATTTTAGTTTTGTATAATAAATGTTTCTCCCCTTAAATTCTATGCTAAAGCTCTAATCCCCAATACGGTAGTATTTAGAGGGAGACACTTGGGAGGTGATTATGTAAGGAGGGTGAGTCACTCCTAACATCATGAATATCTTCATAAGGAGAGATCGCCCCCTTCCCCCAGCTCTCTCCACATGCACATGCCAAGGAAAAGCCATGCGAGTACATACCAAGAAGACTGCCATCTTAAAGCTGAAGGGAAGGTTTCACCAGAACCATGAGGTACTGGTACCCTGATCTGAGACTCCCCAGCTTCAAGAGCCTCAGAATACAAGTTTCTGTTGGCCAAGCCTGCCAGTATGTGGTACTTTGTTATGGCAGCCAGAGTAGACTATGGACACACAAGAATGCTTCTGACACAGACTGGCATATAAAAAGCAATTATGTATCTACAGAAACAAGTAGAAGATAAAGTTTAAAAGTCTATGTCATTTAAAAATAAAAAATCATTTAGGAATTATATAGCTCTTGGACACGGGGCATGGGCATGTGCTTTCAATCCCAGCTGATTGGGAGGCTAAGGTAGGAGGACCACAAGATCAAAGGCAGCATGGGCAACAATATACTGTCTACAAAGTATAAAATAAAAAAGACTAGAGATATTAACTCAGTATGAAGACCTGAGTACAATCTCCAGCATGATAAAAATAAAATAAAGCAAAAAAAAAGAGAAAGAAAAATTAATGATCTTAAAAATGAAAAGATAGATCCTCATCAGAGATTGAAAGACTCAAGTATTTTGATAGTGTAAAATTATTTCATATTGACTTAGGCTACATATTCAATGTAAATTCAACAAAAACCCAGAAAGTGTTGAGGTTTCTGGGTTTTTTGGTAGAAACTGAAAACTTAGAAAATGTAATGGGTTAAAATATAGCCAAGAGAATTCTGAAAACATGACAGTTTTAGAATTTATACTACTAGATACTGAGATGTATTATGAAGACACATAACTAACATTATGTGATACTGGAATAGGATAAGTTGGCCGGTGTGGCAAGACAGAGCAGTTCAGACAGAGCTGATGCTACAGTCTGAGGTAGGAAGGCAGTCCAAAGGCAGAATTTCTTCTACTTGGAAAATCTAAGCCTTTTGTCTGAAAGTATTCAACTGACTAGATGAGGCCCACTCATATTCTACAAGACAATCTGCTTTGCCCAAGTCTACTGACCTAAATGTTTGTCATATGTTTAAAATCTTCTCACAGCAATGTCTAAACCAGTGTGACTGTCAAGGTGGGCTGTCAACTTGATGGGCTGTGGGGAGCTATCCAGTGGGTTAGTAAAGGAAAAAACAACCTCAGTTTATCTGGGGAGGTTATGGAGGCAGGATCTCGAGGTTCTATAACTATGCCCTGCTTCCTCTCTGGTGCTCTCTCCGCCTGTTTTATAACTACCAAGAACCAAGCATCTGTTTTGCCATGTGCTTCCACGATGCTTCTTCCTTGAAAGGAGCTAACCATGGACTGAGGCCCCTGAAACCATGAGTCTAATTCCATTATCTCTCCTCTAAGTTGTGGGTGCCAGTGATCATATCTCAGGAGCAGGAAAGCTAATTCGCAATCAGTTCTGACCAAAGGGTGGGTAGCACAGCCTAGCAAAGTTGGCACATAAAATTAACCATCACATTTGGGCTACAATTTCTATGATAAAACAAAATGAGAGCATATGAATTAGTTAAAAATTGGTAAGTTGGATTTTATTAAAATAAAAAGTGTATTATGAATACATACTACAAAGACAACGATATGGAATATATTAATTATCATAACTGTCCTACTAACCTGTCTGAAACTATTTCATTGCTACTTCTTTCTCAATAAAATAAAAAAATTTGAAAAATAAAACAATTCTCTTAAGAAGAAACAATAAAATGAAAACTGTTACAGAGTAGAATTTGCATCTTGTAAGATAAAAATATCTTACAATAAAGAGCTTTTTCAAAATTGTACAATATTGAGGGAATGATTTAGATACCTATTTCACTAAAGAGATATGGATGGTAAATCAGGACAACAAATAATTCCTGAAGTCATTAGTCACCAGAGAAGACAAATTAAAAGTGGACAATAAGATACCACTGTGCACCTCTAAGAAATGACCAAAAGCAAAAGCCAAACAAGACCAGGCAATAGGAAGTATGCACAGCAACTGGCAGTCTCACATTTTGCTGGTGAGAAAGCAAAACAATGCAGCCTCTTTAGAAAACCATCTCCAAGAAAGTGTATTTGAAGTGTTCTTATCACATTCGTGCACAGAATTACATGTGTGTGTGGTAACACTGTACATTCATTGTTTAATTCAAATTAGCTACCCAAGACTGTACATGTCAAAACATGACTTCATTTGTTAATTAAAGTACATAAATAGAAAATTGGTTGCGTCTTATAAATGTAAAACATATCTGTCAAATGACCATAAGTTCCAACATCAGTACAAAGCCCTGAATGCGAGTGTTTACAGCAGCATTATTCATAATTGTCCAGGAAGCAACTCAAATATCCATCAGCTAGTGGATGGATAAATGGAGGTACATCCATCTATACAACAGAATGCCACTTTGTAATTAAAAGCAACTGGGCGCTGATAACTCATGAATGAATCTCAAGTACATTATAGCAACTCTTAATTACATATTCCAACATTATTGAAAGGACAGTGGTATAAGGAAGAAATTCAGATCAATGGTGCCAGAAACTGGAGAGAAGAAACAGAAGGGGACAGAAATATTTTACATGTCAGTTGTGACCACAAGGTCATATAACTGTACCATATGTTACACAACTGTACCATGTGTCAAAACTTATATAACTATATACCTACTTATGGAGAATTCTACCATATAAAAATTGATGCCTCCACAAACATAATTTTAAAATACTGGCAGTAAAAGCTAGAAAGATCTTTAAAAAATGACATCAGAATAACAGTATGGAAGAAAAATAATAGAAATGTACTTTCAAAAAGTACTTTCACATTGTTAAAAACAACTTGGTCAAATTACACATTTCCAAAGATAAATGAAGAGCATCAAATCAGCATGGTGTGTAGAGTCTAGTAGATACATGTAAAAAGATTGATATTTGATTTCTAAACCTCAACATTTGTACTATGCTGAAAATGAAATGCTTTGACATCATTTAAACTTACTTTTAAACGTTTTTAAGATACAGTATCAACTCTGAGCTATCAGTGGAAAAACATGTGGGAGAGCACAGAGGTTACATATCCTTCCCATGGAAGAAAAAGACCACTGCCCAGAGCACAGCTTGCCAGGGCTGGGTAAGCTAGCTGTGGCCGACATCCAGCCCTATGATCTAGGGAGGCAGTAAAGCAGTGCATCTTCAGCCAAAAGCAATCTGTCTGTTCACCTAACTACTCTCATTGTCTATGAGGCCAAATGCAGAAAAGACTAGGAAGCCTGCACCCTACAGAAATTCTTACAGACCTTCACAAAACAAAATGTTCAAGATAGCTTACTCTAGCACTCATGAAAATGGTGGGTTACTGAAAACAACAGAGATGTCCTTTCAGAGGAAACTAGAAAAATAACATGTAAATTATTTCAAATGTCTAGAAAAAGGAGAGGAAACGAAATCCAAAGCCCAAAGACAGGAGGCAATTTTAAAGATTCGAGCAGAAATGAATGCAACTAGACAAAGAAAACAATACAAAGAATTAATAAATCAAAAAGCTGGTTCTTTGAAAGCTTAAATAAAATTGATAAGCCCCTAACTAACCTCATCAAAAAGAGCAAAGAAAAAACTCAAATTCAAGCAATAATGAATGAAAGTGGTGAAATTACCACAGAACCCTGTGGAAATTTCAGAATGTAATTAATAGTTATATTGAGAATCTTTACTCTTACAGAATTAAAGACACTGAAGAAATGGACAGATTTCTGGAAAGGTACAAATTACCAAAATTGAATCAAGAAGATACACAAACTCTCAACAACCCAATAACAGCTAGTAGAATTCAAAATGTAATAAAAAGCCTATCAACAAAGAAAAGTCCAGGTCTGATGGATTCACAGATGAATTCTACAAGAAATTTACAGAAGATATAATCCCAATACTCCTCAAACTCTTCAACAAAGCTGAAAAGGAAATAATTCTCTCAAAGTTATTCCTAGAGCTAAGTATTATACTGATACTAAAATCAGAGAAACATACAACTAAAAAAGAGAACTACAGGCTAAGCTCCCTCATGAATATAGATGCAGAAATTCTCAGAAAAAAAAAATCCTAGCAAATAGAATACAGCACATCATCAAGAAGATTATATACAACATGACCAGGGAGGATTCACCCCAGGGATGCAAGGATGCTTCAACACACACAAATCTATAAATATAATACACTGTATCAATAGAGCCAAATCCAAAAACCATATGATAATCTCAACTGATGCAGAAAAGGCTTTTGACAAAGTTTAACACTCATTCATGTTCAGTCCTACAGAAAATTGGAATAGATGGCCTCTACCTCAATCTGATAAAAGGCATCTATTGGAAATCCAACTGTTAACATAAGTCTAAATGGAGAAAAACTGAAACCTTTTACTCTCAGATCAGATACAAAACAAGGATATCCTCTATCACCACTCCTATTCAATATAGTTCTGGAATCATTAGCTAGAGCTATTAGACAAGAGAGAGAAATAGAAGGAAAATAAATAAAGAAGAAGTTAAACTATAATTATATACAGATGACATGGTAGTCTACTTGAAGATCCAAAAAACTCCACCAAGAAGCTACTAAAATTAATACACAAATTCATTAGCATAGCAGGATATAAAGTCAATACCCAAAAGTCAGTAGCATTCCCCTACACAGATAACAAACACACTGAGAAATTAGAGAAACAACATCTTTTACAATAACACAGCGGAAAATGAAATACTTAGGAATTAATTTAACTAAAGAAGTCAAAGATCTATTCAATGAAAATTATAGTTCTCCAAAAAAAGAGATTATAGAGGATTTCAGAAAATGGAAAGATATTCCTGCTGCTGGATAGGAAGAACCAACATTGCGAAGATGGCCATACTCCCAAAATTGTTACATAGATTTAATACAATCCCTATCAAACTACCACCAACATACCTCACAGACCTAGAGAAATCATTCCTAAAATTTATTTGGAACCAGAAAAAAACCTAGAACAGCAAAGGCAATCCTGGGCAACACAGGCAAGGCAGGAAAGGCATTACACTTCCTGACTTGAAATTATACTACAAAGCTACCGTGATAAAATCAACATGGTATTGGGGAAAAATAAAGACCTGAGGATCAATGGAATACATTAGAAGATGCAGATGCAACTGCAAACACACTCAGCCATCTTATCTTCAACAAAGGGGTCAAACATGCCTACTGGAAAGAAGACAGCCTTTTTATCAAATGGTACTAGAAAAACTGGCTTTCTACATGCCAAAAACTAAAACTTGATCCAGTCTATCACTATGCACTAAACTTAAGTCAAAATGGACTAAAGATCTAAACATTAAAACAAAAACACTAAATCTTCTGGAAGAGAAAGTAGGTGGAAATCTTGAAGACACAGGGGTAGACAAACAGTTCATGAACAAAAACCAAACTGCATGGGACATACTTGAAAGAATTAGCAACTGGGACCTCCTCTTATTGAGAAGTTTTTCAAGTCAAAAGAAATTATCAACAGAGTGAAAAGACAACCCACAAATTTGGAAAAAATCTTAACTATAAGTACTCAGACAAAGGTCTTCTATCTAGAATTTGTAAAGAATTAAAATATATTAAGGCCCCAAAATTTAAAGACCCAATCCAAAAATGGGCATCTGAGATGAATGCACACCTCTCAGAGGAAGAAATACAAGAAGGAAATAAATACATGAAAAAATGCTCCAAATCACTAACCATTCATGAAATGCAAATTAAAACAACGAGATACCATCTTACCCCAGAAAGAATGGCTATCATAGAGAAATCAATCAACAACAAATGTTGGAGAGGCTGAAGATAAAAAGGAACCCTTCTCCATTGCTGGTGGGAATTTAGACTGCAACCATTATGGAAATCAGCATGGAGACTGAAATCAGTGTGGAGACTTCTTAAAAACTAGGACTGGAAATCCCATTCAATCCATCTATCCTGGGAATTTTTACAAAAGAACTGAAAGCATCATATCATAGTGATAAATGTGCACTTATGTTTTTATCAGCACAAGTTGTGATAGCTAAATCTTGGAAACAACCAAAATGCCCATCACCTGAGGAATGGATGAAAAAGACGTGATGCTTTTAATACAATGGAATATGACTAAGCTATAAAGAAAAATAAACTAGAAACCTTCATATGTAAGCAGATGCAACTTGAAGATATACTCATTAAACCAGACCCACATGTGTAAGTATCATACTGTCTCTCTAGTGTAAGAACTCAAGACGGCTGGCCAAATAGCTCAGTGGATTAAAGTGCTTGCAAGCAGATTCAGGGGCCAGGGGTCAATCCCCAGGCCTGCTGTGTTGGCTCCGTTCCCCAGGGCACACTGAGATGGTTATTGAGACTGGGCATGGTGGCGCAAACCTGGGAGGCTATAAACAGGAGAATCACTACAAGTCCAATCTAGTAGTGAGACCCTGAGCACACTCTTGCAGACCCTTCCCTAAAATAAAGAAAAAAAAAAACTCAAAGAAGAAATAAAAATTGAAAGATATAACACAGCTAAATAGAAAGTGAGGACTTAAGGATTAAACAATGAACATTGAGAGAGAAAATATGGCAGGGGCAAAACCATACATTTACATAAAGAAGATGGTTAAGGCAATGGTCCTAAGAATCTCTATCAGGTTTTTGAAAATAGCAGTTAATGGGTAGAATTCTCACTCTGACTAACTCTATATGCTGATATCTGTGAACTAAGCATCTACACTGAGAATAGCAATGTTTAATACTAAAACCATGCTTGAAATACTTGTCATTTTGGTCCTCTAAATGCATACTGCTTCTAATGTCATATCAATTATTGCTATACTCTCTGTAAAGTAAATGTTTTTTTTTTTTTAAAGATAATAAAAGAAAACAAGAGACAAGAAAAAGTCATAGGATTATCTACCTACAATGTTGTATATGGTTTGATTTCTTTTTTTTTTTTTTTTTTTGGCAGAACTGGGAATTGAACTCAGGTCCTTGATTTCTAAATTTCTGTGTAAAAATTGTTTTTCTCACATTCTATAGGGATTTTTTTGTTGTTGTTGTGGAACCAGGGATTGAACTTAGGCCTTTGCTCTTGCCAAGGAAGCGCTTATTCCACTGAGCCATTTCTCCAGCCCCTTTATAAGGATTTAAATTTTAGAATATCCATAGTTGTTGGAAAATAGTAGTTCTATGTTATGTCTAAGGCAATTGATATTCAGACAGATAGTGATGTTAGCTCTGTTACAGGGTAATAATATCATTAAGATTCTCTTACGGATGTTTAACAACTAAAATTTACAGACCTAAAATTAGAGAAATAGAGGGACTACAACAATAGTCAATATTTTATCCCTAGCCCTTCAAGGTCAGTAAGGACTCAGGACATAAAACAACCTGTGTTGTGACATCCTGTAAGTCAGTGGTATCCCAAAATTTCTGATCAAGGAGATTATGGGGCCACAGAGGAAAGTGATCGATGATGTAGAGTTTGCCTTAGGAGAGTCACCTAGAGAGAAAAAATTCTCTCAGGCTTTCACAGAGAACAAATTGGTCAAGCAATGGCTGAGACTCATCCAGATGGCTGACACTGACTAAAGGCCTACAAGGTGCTATACATAGTTTCAGGATAAATCCTGAATGTATTTGACTGACTTTGTCAGATACAAAGTTTACAGTTTTAGTTATATAGGTCTTAGTTTAACTTGGTCTTAATCATTCAGCAGAAAAGTATAACCACCAGGTATAAAAAGTAAAGCAAGTCAACAACTGATAATTGCTAGTTCTGCTGATAACCCACTACTATTATGGACTATTGGAGTATATTGGGTTATTTTGTTGAATTCAAGTACCTACAGTCTTTAGACAGGCTTCAAGTATGAAAAGGTCCTTTCAAGAATTCTCCAAATACAGCTTCTCTAACTGCAGTGAAACACTCATCTCTGAAAAAACAAAATGAAAAAGGGGGATATGTTGGGAGCCATGAAGCTAGGAAATTGATCAAATATGTGTAGGTGAGACTTGGCCCACTGCCTAAAGCAAACAAGCTACCTTACTCCTGAGATGAACATCCTGTCTGGTTCAGATTAGCTATCAATTGCTAGGCAACCTAGTGTCATGTGTCACTAACTTCATAAATATAAGTAAAGGACCATTTTGTTGTGAAGATAAAAAAAAAGAAAAAAATTGTGTGTGTATGTGTGTGTGTGTGTGTGTGTGTGTGTGTGCATATACACAAGAGTTAGGAAAGACACAGCTACTTTCTCTTAGTTCATTGAGAATAAAAGTTTGTTCTAATATTGTTAGGCAACATATCATGTCTGTATCTTGTCTCTGAATAACTACTGTGAAGACAACAATATGCCATGTATTACTTATGATAAGCATCCTACTAACTTGTTTTGAAACTGTTTCATTGCTATTTTATCTCATCAAAATGAATTTAAAAAAAGAAATTTTACACATCAATGAAAACAAGTGCACTGCAAATGTCACGTATACCATTGTAGACAATTCTAAAAACTTACTGTCGAGTGAAGAAAGTCAAGGTGTTGGCCATGCACCAAACACCATAATGCATGTCAAATCTGGAAATATATCAAGTAGGCAACATTATTTAGGAACAATTATCAGCACAGAAATATTGAAACAGGCACAAGATTAATAAGCTCATATTTATGTATTTTATAATCAGACTATGATGAGATGGGGACTCAGAGAAGAAAACCAGTTTTAACTTTATATGTAATATTTTATCTCTGTATAACTCTGAAGGAAATAGACAAATGTTAAGATGAGATAAAATTAGACAGCAAAAATGTAAATCAATTGCATTATGTGCTACACTTTTCTGTTTAAAATATTTTCTATTGACATAAAAGACTAGGGTACACATTTTGTCTTGAGATTTGACACAAGTCCTGTTTTACTGTACTTTTTGATGGCTCATAGCAAATACATAATTTTAGATTGAGCACAAAGAATCAGAAAAACTGAAGCCTAGAAATTAAATTTACTTTTTAGTTAGCTGATTACTAAAACTATATGCAAGTCTGTGCCCTCTTCAATTTCTAAGTAACCCAAGGAAAATCTTATAGATTTAAGTTAATAAAAATCAAATATTTCTAGCATAACCTGTTTTTCTGCAGTCTTTAATAGATTCGTTGATTGATTCAACAGAAACTAAATGAGCAAGTGCTTTGTGCTGCCCTGAACACCCAGAGGTAACCAAGGCAGAACAACCATACTGTTGTCCTCATGAAACTTTATAAGCAAGACAGACAATAAGCAAAGAAAAATGATCTTCTTCAAGATTTGGCAGGTCTACGAGTGGACAGAAGCAGGCAGCCGAGATTTGCAATAGGCAGGAGAGGGGGAGAAGTCAGCAGGAAGGGCCTCAGACCACAAGCTGTTGGAACAGAGAGCTACAAATATAAAGACTTGAAATACAGAGTGACACGCATCCCCAATAAATAGCTGCACCTGGATACATGAGCAGACTGAATCAGACAATTCTCTAAGCCTGTAGAAAGGAACAGACATTTATCATTATCCAGTAATTTGATTGGGAATTCTTTTTAAAAAGTAAAAACTGGAAACAACTTTTTCCCTATTAATGAGCATCTAAATAAGTATCATACTTCAGTCATACAGCATGACTGCTTACGTGGTATTTCAGTAAAAACATGATTAAGGTATGGAAATAAAACAGCATTGAAAAAATAACAAGGAATTCTTAGGGTATTTACTGAAAGACACCAGTAAAAGTCAATCTTGTCCTAACATATGTAGCAGCCATTTAGAAAAGACAACAGACCGTAAATATATTCTTGGGAACAGGTGTTATGAAATAAAGAAAGCAAACTTGGGCAAGACTAAAAAAGCAGGTGACTATGAACAGTAAAATAACATTACAGTAACAGTAAGACATTAAACATCTGTGTATATTTCAGCACATGTGTTAACACTCAAAAGTTTTCTTAATGTGTGGTATTTTCTTGGGAATGCATAGAGTAGATAGTGGATCCTTTCATTTTAATCACAAAAGAAATCAACTAAAGTATACCCATAGTGAGGCAAGCTCCTAGTTATCAGCCCTATCCCAGATGGCCAGTGAGGAGCATTAAGATTACATTGTGTAGCACATTGAGATAGACAATCTGGCTAGTACAATGATGAGAATGGCAAGGAAGGAAATTAACAGAAAATTCGATGGATATGATCTGAATGTTTGTGTGTCTCCGAAATTCATATGTTGAAATCTAATCACCAGTGGGATGGGTACAGGGGCTTTGTGAGGGAATCAGTGCCTCTGAAAGGGCTGGAGAGACCAGAGTTGTCCCCTTCTACCAAGTAAAGACACCGCTAGAAGGTACCATCTATGAACCAGAAAGTGGGCTTGCCCCAGACTCTGGATCTGGAATCTTGGTCTTTCCAGTTTCTAGAATGTGAGAAATAAATTTATGTTGTTTACAAGCTATCAGGTTCATGGTAGTTTTGATACAGCAGCCCAAATGGACACAAGCAGCAGTCTTTGTCTTTGTTCATTAACCATGTGCTATGATAACTTTGCTTTGCTTTCCTTGTTGCTACATTTCAGAGATAGTCAAAGAAAGTATAGAAAGAACAGTGTGAATAAATTGGTGGTCAAGTTTTTTTTTTTTTTTTTTTGGCGGAACTTGGGATTGAACTCAGGACCTTGCACTTGACAGGGAAGCACTTATTCCACTGAGCCATCTCCTCAGCCCCAAATTGGTGGTCAAGAACAAGACAATGTTTCTGCAAAAAGATGGAAAAAATTCAAGAGAGTAGGAGTGCAGCTCAGTGGTAAGGTGTTTGCCTGCTATGAACAAGGCCCTAGGTTCAATCAGTAGCACTGGGGGAAAAAGTCTTATTTTATAGTCCAGAAACACAGAGGCTAAGAAAATCCTATAGGACCAGGAAGGTTTTGCACAGGATAATTAGAATGATTTTCCAAATCTAAAAATTAAGAACCGTGAAATAACAATGAAGATCAAAAAAAGCTGCATAAAGAGGATGTCTTTTAATCAGTTTTATAAAAATGTATAAAGCATCTTATACATGGTATAAGGATAACATGAGCATGTTTATTTTTAAAAACAAATCAAGCATTTGATAAAATTATGGGCTGTTAAGCCCAAATGAATTCAATCCTATTATATTATTTATTAGTTATAGAACTGTTTGAACTCTCTGGGCCTCAGATCATCTATGAAATGGTTGCCATGAAAATGAAACAAGTAAAGGTCATGTAATAAATGCTTTAACAACGTAAGCCAGTGTTCCACGTATAGAAGAGTTGACAGTGCACACCTGACTGCTACCCTATTCACAAGGCTGGCCTTTTACTGACAGGTGGGAACGTACTTCAAGGGAAGGCCACCACTGTCAACTATAAGAAGGGAATCACTGTTCTTCCACTGTTTGCACCCCTGGTATGGTTTATGCTGTGCACCTGCTTTCCCTGAGAGGCTGGAGTGTCAGGAGGTGCCACACAGAGAATGCCCACATGATCAGCACGCAAAACAAACTCTGCACACTGAGCCTCTACTGCGCTGCTCTGGTTCGCAGCACTTCATGCACATTGTCACAACTCGTTGTTGGAGTTAGGTGTTCTGTGTGAGTCCAGCAGTAGAGGATTCTTGGAAGTGTGCACCTGGTTTCCCCAGGATTTCACTGATCATGCTTCGTACCCTTCTACTGTCATAACCCACAGCTGTGAGCACGGTCACATGCTGAGTCCTAAGAGGCCTCCTGGCTAATTAGCAAGACTAAAGCTGGCTCTGGGGACCCATCAACACACTGGGACACGGACAATAAATAAAGTAACAATATACTTCAACAAATGTTGAACCCTTGTTCGATCAAAGTTATTTCTCGGTACCAACAAAACAAAAGTGATTTTTAGATCTACTATCTCAAAAACAGAAAACATTCCATTTTTTTCTAATAAGGGATATAATAGTAAGGTAGAGACTTGCATACAACATAGTCATCAAACTATATCACTGTGTTTGGACCCTGTTTTCATGTCATATGAAAATAAACACAGCTTACACATGATAAGTCAATAACTGATAACAAATATTTGTTATTCATATCTTTCAAATAACAATAGAAAGCACTATGCAAGTAGAATCCAGAATTACTTAAATTTAGAAAAGCATCATTTTATCATTTTCTACATCTCTTACAAGTTAGTGGCGAGTCTCTCCTAATAATAAATCTAATAGTCTACTCAATGAATCAATATTTGGAAAATAGAATTCTAAAAGAAACTTAATAATTCATGCTTTTCTACTTTTGGATAGTCAGTGAGATCAATTCCTGTACTGAACAAACTAAAAATGCTAGATAAGACTCTCAATTTGGTCAATACGAAGCTACCTTAAAAGCACCAAAGAGTTCAAAAGATACTGGGGAAAATATGGGCCAAATTCTTACAGTAGATGGAATCTAAAGGGTCAATAGTAAGTCAGAACCCAGAGCCACCTTTTCCCTGGAGGCACTGGCCACATCTGGCACTTCAACTCTGGTTTGGTAGCTTCTTGGACCTCCCAAGGTCAAAATCTGGAACTTGGGTTTTGTTTTGTTTTTTTAATGTATTTAGTACAGGGTCTCTCTACACAGACTGGACTCTAGTAATCCTCTTGTGTTCAGCCCTCCCAAGAGCTGGGATTACAGGAGCATGCCACCACACTCAGTTAGTATGCCCCCCAAGGAAAGGAGAGGGGTGGCATGGCACGCCAGGGATTGAACCACAGTCCCTAAGTCTGCCTGAACAGGCACTTTAGTTCGCTATCTGGTGGGCCCCTAGAGTTTGTTGAATATGGATCATGTCACAAGTAACTTCTCCACATCAAGCTGAAACCCCAAAGGCTCCATGAAAGTTTCCCTCCTGCCAAGCAAAGTGGTAAAAAGGAAAAAAAAAAAAAATAAGAGGAAAAGAAGGATTGACACTTCATGCCTAAAACATTACGCTTGTCAGATGACCTTCACATAGACTAGCACATGGATCTAAGCATACATGAGTGAGAGCTGAAATTTCCCCACCTGTGAATTTGTCTATTTTAACATGGTGCTGTTCTCATAGTGTTCCCAGGCCAAATAAACCACTCTGAGGAGGGATTCCTCATTCTGGGCTAATGGAAATCTCCACTAATTATTTTTCAAGATGAGTGAACTCCAGAAAGTAAAATATAAACAAATATATAAGAAAGTAAGAAAAAAAAAGTAAGTAAGTAAGTCACTATGAACAAGAACTGGTGGCCCAGCGTGATGGTGCGCCCTCGTAATCCCACACTTGGGAGGCTGAGGCAGCAGGAACGCTGAGAGTACAAAGCTAGGCCAGGCTACAAAGTGTGCTCAAGGCCAGATCATGCTACAGAGTGAAACCCTATCTCAAAAAGACAAAAACAGAGCCAGTGATATAGCTCAGCAGCCTAAAGCACCTTCCTAGGTGAGCTTAGGAAAGTGCAGGCCATGGTTCTATCCCATGGTACCACATGCTGCAACAGCCCTATTCCCAGAGTAAGCTGAGCACAGCAGCAGATTACAATTACCATTTCTATACTCAAAAATAAATACAGTGTCTGTAGGAAAAGGAAACACAAAATGTGACACAGGTGATTTCTTTCTTTTTTTCTTTTTTTTTTTTTTTGCACCAGGGATTGAACTGGTGCCTTGCCAGGCAGGTGCTTATGCCACTGAGCTATCTTCCCAGCCTGGGAATTTTAATAAGTGTGTATTTAATAACCTTGTATCATTAGTTCATTTATAATATGTAAGACTTTGTGATACAATGGCAGAAATTCATTTTTTAAAAAGTAGAAAACAATGCAATTTCAAAAGCAAGAAGTTTCTGATTATGTCTATGTACAAAAGCTACAAAATTTTCAAGGTAATATTTTACACAAAAATAGTACAATCTTTTACCAAACAGTAAAAGACAAAATTCTTAACTCACTGCATGAGCTCAATATAATCTTGATACTGAAAAAAAGGGAAAGAATAAGAAAGAAAATTATAGCTCCATTTTAAAGATACACATACATACAAATACACAGACACACAGACACACACATCCTCAGCAAAATATTAAAAAACTAAATGCTACTGAGTATAAAATAAAAAATAATAGTTAAATCACAGTTAGTTTGACACAAAAGATGTGAAAGGTGAACTGATATTAAAACTATAAGGCTAGGGAAATATCTCAGCAGCATAAGTGCCTGCCTGGCAAGCCCAAGATCTTAAGTTTGATCCCAGGTACAAAAAAGCCCAACAAACTTTATAGTGTCAGTTTACATTATATTTATATAGACTATATGTATACACTGTATATCTAGTATATATACACAATACATATATTTACACATGTGTATATGTTGAAGACCACAGAAAATGCAACAGGCAAAGTCATGAAGAGACCATTAATCACAAACAGATACAATAGATAACGTATTTATCAGAGATACACAAATCAAGTCCACAATGAGATAGAATATCATCTGATAAGGAAATATTAAGCAGTCTGATCATGCCCACAGTTGGATAGGATTCAGGCCAACAAAATCTTTCACACACTGAGATCAATGCGTTGGGAATGGCGTGGGAATGCATGCTGGCAACGATGGCTGGGAATGTCACGTGGCATTATAATATCATCTAAGTAAGCATTTATGTGCCTTACAACCTAGCAATTCTATGCCTAGGTAGATATCCAAGAGCAACATTCAAGAGCAACACTTGTACGTGGGTATCAAAGTCATAACATGAAAATGTTCATACACAATTGATAGTCACAACAAAAACAAATAAAATTGGGGGGAATACTGGTTATTACCAACAAAAGAATAGATAAATTGTGTCAAATTCATTCGATGGAAAGCTACAAACACTTAAAATGAAGAAACCATACATAAAATAGTGATAAATACTAGGAACATTGTTGAGTGAGAAAAAGCAATTTACAAAAGACTATATGTCCTTGACACATTTTTGTAAAGTTCTAAAACAAGGAAGATTAATGTTAGGAGAATACATAGGTGTGTGTGTGTGTGTGTGTGTGTGTGTGTGTGTGTGTGTGT